>SKCR01044120.1:0-171958 GCA_019454045.1 Zanthoxylum bungeanum
CGTTGGAGCGTTTGGCAGAATTGAAAAGTTAGACATACTCTAATCCTGTTACTGCTATAAAAATGGAGAAGCTTATGTGAGATATTGTTTGGGAGGGAGTTGGAAATGGCAAAAGACCTCATTAATGAGGTGGAAAGCTGTTGAGGAGCAAAAGATGTCATTTGGTGGGATAGAATCGCCTCAGTCCGGCTTTCATGGAAATCGAGGTTTTGTGGTGGTGGTCTAGTGGATAGATTTCTTTCTTATTTTCCTTTTCTTTTTTTTTTTTTTTTTTTTTTTCCAGTTACAACAGGCACCATGTTGTCCCGTGGCTTGCGTAAACACAAATCATATTAATCCCCATTTTCCCTACAAGTGAACTTACCAACTAGGCTCTCCCTTTGGGCAGAGGTTGGGTAATTAAATAAAGAATCTTGGCTGTCTTTATGGTTAATAAATGTAGTTGATAATTTCCCCAGAAAGTTCAACCTGTAAGGATATCCGGTTATGTATTTGGAAGGAATGTTATTGGATTCCTTTTTAATCTATTGGACTGGTAAACTTAAAATTATAAAAAAATAGCAACGTGAGGTGAAATTGATATGATGGTAGTTTGTTTTGGGTTTCTTTCATATGCTTTTTATGTGTTAAGTAACTTGTCATAATCTTTCCTTACAACGATGAGATGATAGTAATGTCCCTTCCCACATACTGATCATACTGGTCTTGACTTCAACCTAACCTCCTCTTATGGTAAACACTATTTACATTAAGATTGACCAGTACAGTTTCATTTATGTTAATGCCATGAATGAACGATTTTGGAGCCTTTCTAACTTCAATTACTCATTGTTCTCTGTTAAGGTGATGTTTTTTCTTTCTGCCTTTCAGTCTGACTGCTATGTGGTTATTTTTTATTAATTACAGGGGATCTGGTGATGCCGTCCAGATTGTTCAGAGACACCACTTTGCTTCGCACTTAAAACGAATGTCAGTTGTTGCTCGTGTTCAGGAGGAGTTTTTTGCTTTTGTGAAGGTTTGTAAGTCATTTAATGCATTCTTGTAACTCTCTTAGTCCCTCGATGCCTTTTCACTAAATCATATCTAATAATTAGCTAGTCTATGAAGAATAAGCTAGATTCCTTAATAGAGAAATGAGTATGAGAGCGTCATCAAGTTTAAATTTTTTAGTATCACTATAAACAATTTCACAAGTGTATGCTCTCTCACTTTCCTCATTTCCTGAAATCCTAGTTATCTTGTTAGGGGAAAAAGCATTTGACGTAATTGAAGATCGAAATTATGTGAGGAACTTTAGTGTGAATTTTTTGAAATTGCAATTTCTTTTTGGAATAAAAAAGTATCCGTGAATTAAGGTAAGGACGTTTGCATTGAATAAGCTGTCCATCAAATTCCAGCTTTTTATGTTGCTTCCCATGCTCTATTGTTACTGACAGGTTGTTGTAGGGATGCCCAAATGTATATAAGGGTCATCCTTCAGAGAGATGGAATTATGCATGTTAAATTGCTTTTCAAAGATGATATGGTTATGCATGAATATGGTGAATTCTTAAATCTAAAAAGATGTGCATGATCATGTACTTTGCTAGTATTTATAGTACTCTGATAATTTGTCTGCGAACACTATAAAAGGGTTTTATATTCCCTCCTTTTCTGTTATACAAGAAGAAACTAAGAGAGATTTTTTTTTCAAAGAGAAAAGACGTTAAATAGAGGCATAATTTTTCTCTGTGGGGGCTCTACAATTTGTCTTTGTTAAGTAGTTCTTTTATCTCATTTCAGGGTGCACCTGAAACGATCCAGGATAGACTCACAGATCTGCCATCATCCTATATTGAAACCTATAAGAAATATACACATCAGGGGTCTCGCGTTTTAGCCCTTGCTTTTAAGTCCCTTCCAGACATGACAGTAAGTGTAGTCCGGATTTAATTTTCCCATCATCATTACATTCTTTTTCTAAAAGGTTTCTTTTCTTCTTTTTCTGAGAAGCATTTGAAGTGGCAGTTGTGTATGTTATCCTGTGATGATTTCAAAACTCTTTATGAGAAGTTATCATGTAGTTTTGCATACAGGGCTAATTCAAAAATTATCTCTTGCACTCTTCTTCAAGTTACTTATTATGATAGGTATTCAGTGACACTTTCTTCAAACTGATATATTAACAATAAACTTAAGGGGGTTGTTATATGCGAAATGCGGTAAAGAAAATGATCTTTGCTTTTTTGGGGGCCTAGAATAATGTTGTTGGACACAGTCTGAGCTTATTGGTCTAATGGGGCCGAAATTAGACCAAATAGGCTTGGCCTGCTGAGACTCTTAGCATTGTGAGAGGCTTGCTTGAGTTCTCAGTTTAATCTACCATTTTCCAGAATTTAGATGGGCATTTCTTTATTGTTTCTACATACCTGAAGATGGGACATTCTTCATTGGTACCAGAAACAGCAAATATTTATCATATGTGTTTTCAATTTATTAAATTATTTCACGCTTTTATTCTTAAAGCTTTTTCTTTATCTGTCAATTATGTGAAGGTTAGTGATGCGAGAAGCTTGCCCAGAGATGAAGTGGAAAACGGCCTTACTTTTGCTGGTTTTGCTGTAATTGACTAGCACTTTCATTTTGTGAAGTTGCTTTTGTTTTGTCTAATGGTCTCATTTCTTCACTTTTTCTTGGATAATGTACATAAATATGTTATCCCTAACTCTGATAGCACAAAATTTCAGGTATTTAACTGCCCTATTAGAGCTGATTCAGCTAACATTTTGTCTGAGTTGAAGAACTCTTCTCAGGACTTGGTAAGTAATATGTTTTTGAGTATCTTCCTTGATTACTATTACATACAGTAAAGAATTTAAACTGAGTTATATGTTTTCATGGATTTATCTGCTCTTAATTATTCTTCTACCCTGTGTTGTATGGTGATCTGTAGAAACCAAAAATTGAAATCACCGGCTGATGATAATTTTCTAATGTTAGGCGATGATCACTGGGGATCAAGCTTTGACAGCTTGTTATGTTGCCGGCCAAGTACATATTGTTTCAAAGCCAGTATTAATTCTTTGTCCTGCAAAGAATGGCCAAGGATATGAATGGGTGTCACCTGATGAGACAGAAAAGATCCAATACAGGTGAAGGCTTTACCGTTTCTTTCATTTATCTTGTCTATGATTTAGTTGAGATACCTTTTCATTTCTTGCTAGGTTTTAGTGCTAATGAACTTGCTTATAAATGGAAACTTTTCCATATGGCCCATATCCTCGTACATTAGATTGTAGGTGCCTTTACACTCCTTTTTCGTGTTCTTACGTTCAGCTGAAGCAATACCATTCTCTTGAAATGAGCTTTCTATCTTGCCCTTTATGTTAAAATGCGATTAAGATTTACGTTTTCATACTCTGTGAACTGAGGAAAGAGGAACATATTTGATTTCAGTGAGAAAGAGGTTGAAGCTCTATCGGATGCTCATGATCTCTGTATTGGAGGTGACTGCTTCGAAATGTTACAACAGACTTCAGCTGTTCTGCGAGTCATTCCTTACGTGAAGGTTCTTAAATAATGGTGTAGATTTAAAGGTGTTTTTTTTTATGGATGATGTTTATCCAAAATCCCTAATGATCATACAGGTTTTTGCAAGAGTTGCTCCTGAGCAAAAGGAATTGATCATGACCACTTTCAAAGCAGTAGGAAGGATGACATTAATGTGTGGTGATGGTACTAATGATGTTGGAGCTCTGAAGCAGGTAATGTTGGAGTTAAAGACATGTATTTATGTGTCAATTATGTTTAATTGATTGGTGAACCAAGCATTCAGCTTCATATTCTCAAGATGACTGGATAGACGAAATATTCATGCAAGAGGAAGATCTTATATTGGTTCTTTCAAAATTTATGGTCAAACTGTCACTTATTGTATAATGTGTGTAGATTTTGAGAGCTGCACAGTATACAATTTGTATGGGCCATTTTTATAAGCTTCCCTGTTTCCTATCAAGGAAAAATAGGTGGTCACACAATAGTACCGAGCATATCTGTTTCATCATTGTGTTGTTTATAAGCATTATGATTGGACCGTTGTGTTTGGCTGACTTTTTGCCTTGCCACAATCAGCATCAGTAGTTGATATGCTATACCTTTTTGTTCAGGCCCATGTGGGAGTTGCTCTGTTGAATGCAGTGCCTCCAACTCAAAGTGGAAACTCTTCATCAGCAGCTTCTAAGGACGAAAATACAAAATCCAAGTCAAAGAAATCTAAGTCTGCTTCAGAAGCAGCTAGCAAAGTTGTCAGTCTGAATGGAGAAGGTACTTCAAAGCGAAATCCTTCTGCAAGATCAGATTCTACCAGCCGCACAGCTGGTAACCGCCATCTGACAGCTGCTGAGATGCAAAGAGAGAAGCTGAAGAAGATGATGGATGAGCTGAATGAGGAAGGTGATGGTCGTTCTGCTCCCATTGTCAAGCTTGGAGATGCCTCTATGGCATCACCATTCACAGCAAAGCATGCGTCAGTTGCTCCCACAACTGACATAATTCGTCAGGGTCGTAGTACTCTAGTGACCACCCTTCAGATGTTCAAAATTCTCGGCCTTAACTGCCTGGCTACAGCATATGTGTTAAGTGTAATGCATCTGGATGGTGTTAAGCTTGGTGATGTCCAGGCTACAATAAGCGGTGTATTTACAGCTGCCTTTTTCCTGTTTATTTCACATGCCCGCCCTCTTCCCACCCTGTCAGCAGCACGGCCCCACCCAAATATTTTCTGCTCATATGTCTTCCTCTCTCTTATGGGACAGTTTACTACTCACTTGCTTTTCCTAATATCATCCGTGAGAGAAGCAGAGAAATACATGCCAGATGAATGCATTGAGCCAGACTCGCAGTTTCATCCAAACCTGGTGAACACAGTTTCATACATGGTCAGCATGATGATCCAGGTGGCCACCTTTGCTGTCAACTACATGGGCCATCCTTTTAATCAGAGCATTTATGAAAACAGACCATTTTTTTATGCCCTCATGGGTGCCGTTGGTTTCTTCACAATCATTACATCTGATCTATTCAGGAACTTGAATGACTGGTTGAATTTGGTGCCGTTGCCTTCGGGATTGAGGAACAAGCTATTGATATGGGCTGGTATCATGTTCCTGACCTGCTATTCGTGGGAGAGATTTTTGAGGTGGGCATTCCCAGGTAAAGTTCCAGCTTGGAGAAAACGACAGCGGCTTGCTGCAGCTAATTTGGAGAAGAAGCATGTCTGAGCAAACAGAACATATATGAAAATCAGTACTAGAGTTTTGTTGGGAACTCAGGCAATGGCGATGTGGAAGGTAGCGCTGATGGTCCATCGAAAGTATCGCCGGAGAACCATAGGATATAGCTGAGTAGCTTGGTAACAGGTTTGATAGTTTGTCCCATTCACGGAGGGAAATAGCATTGTCTGATGGAACTTGAAGGAATAACTTGAAAGAATTTTGGCATCTAAATATTCGTAATTTGATGTTATATAAACTGAGGAAGTTAAATATGTATCATGATAGAAAGAATTGTACCTGAACTCGAATCCCAGAATTGATTAAAAGAATTGATCTTTTTCTATGGTTTGATATGCAAGTAGTTACCGTTGCTATCCTTTTAAGATTACAAGCTTTTTAGTTGATATTTGAAATTTGATACAGGAGAAAGAAATGGATTTTGTGTGATAGAGTTGAGATTTAAACATTTCAAAGGTTCTCTCTCTTCACCGTATTTTTGGTGGATATTAAAAGGTTATGTGAAGTATATTCTTTTTTAGTTGCTTCACATGCTAAAATGTCTAGATAATTGATTACTGATGAGAGGAAAATATATCAATATTTACCGCCCCTTTAACTTAATATTTTATTTAGTTTCTCGGGTTTAATGAACTTTTTGATGTGTTTTAGTTTATTTTGCAGATAAAATAATATCGGGTCTCAATGAAATCATTTAGGATGAAATATGGGTCAAATAATGGCAATTATTGGACTTGATATTTTAATTTTGGAGATTGGAAACTTGAAAGGGCGTTTTGACGAAGTGCAGTTTTGGAAATTCCAGTTTTGCGCATCTGTCGTATTTTGGGCATAACGTTTTACTCAGATATCGGATTGAGCTGATTCAAGTTCCAGATTAAAGAAGACTCAAAGATCTACAACTTTTAAAGACAAAATAATTTCGAATTCTGAAGATTTCATGCCCGAAATTGATGAACTATCCAGAAGTGTGTGGTGTGTAATTATTAAAAGTCATTATCAATCATTTTCAAAGCAAAATATTAATTAATAAATAATTAATAAAAATTATCAAATCACCACCCAACAAGATAAGCAATTAGTGGAGCAATTATGGATTTGGTGGAGTAATTAGTGGAGAAATTAATAATGGATTTGGTGGAGAATTTGATGGATGATTTGATGGTGGCAAAATTTTGCCTATAAATACCAAGCCATTTCATTTGTAAAATTCATACTTTCTTCTTTGAAATTCTTAATGAATAAATAAGAAGATTGTATCTAGTTTAGTTATTTACAGTTTTTAGTAATTAATTTTCACTTTCGCACTTTCTTTTTTCTTTTTTTTTTCAGTTTTTACTTTCCGCAATTTACTTTTACGCACAACATTTTCTTTCTTTACTTTTGCAGTTTTTATTTTTCAAGCAATGAGGAGGTAATTCTCCTTTGCTGGGGTGAAAGGTAAAGCTTTTTATTACTATTTAGATTAATCTCCCTTAATTATAATATAAAAACTATTTAAAACCTGACTTAAAAAGGGATACCGCTATATTTGTCGGTTGGTAATTAATTATAAATTGGTTTTAACCTGACTTAATATGGATACCGCCTGGTTGGTCGGTTGGTAATTAATTATTAATTTGACTTAATCAGGATACCGCCTATATGGCTGGTTAGTAATTATCACGCAAAGTTAATATATTATATTAAGGGAGATATCTAAAATAGTAGTAATAAAAGTTGATCCTCTAACCCCAGCATTCTCTTTTATTATACTTTTACTTTATTTAATTTCAACAATTTACTTTCAGTAATTTATTTTTAATTTATTTTTACTTTTTACTTTTTACTTTTACTTTATTTACTTTTCAGCAATTATTTTCAGCAATTTACTTTATGTCTTTTATTTTATTTAAGTTTTTACTACCCGTAAATATGTGTCGTAACTAAGCCAATTATCTGGGGTTGTGATGAATTTCAATATCACTGTTTTATAAGGGTTAGATTATAGGTTGGGTAATTTAAAGATTTATTTATTGAGTCTTAATCTTAATGCTTTTTATTAACTGGCCATTAATAAAATTGATTAGGTAAACTTAAAATGAACTAGACATAGGGATTTTAAGTTTAAGACCTTAGACTCAATAGCCCACGATCTTCTTGAGGATAGATAACCCTTAATAGATTTCCTTACAGGATAGGAATATACCTGTCGGGCGGGGGTAGCCATAATTGGAACTCAAACTTAATGAATCTAGGTAATTTGGTTGACATAGACATATGGTTCAATTGGATTATACTAGGTATTTGTAATTGACCATCGGAAGAGGCTTTTACATAATTTAGTGTTCCAGGTTAATAAATCAATATTTTACCCAACTATAAGATAACCACTTCATCTTTTAAATAATATTGGAATAAATCACAACCTGTATAGTTTTTATAATTTGAATTTCCACCAACCTACTTTCGAACCATTTTATTTACTTGTTTTTAAATTTAGAATCGTCACCATTTTAAATCAATCAATCAACTTGTTAGATATTAGTAATCATTTGACCTCATAAAATTAATAGTTTAGATATTAAGTCCTCGTGGGATCGATATTTTTATACTACTTGAACGATACGTGCGCTTGCGTTATACGTGTGTGTTTACGCCGGTCAATTACCAAGTCTTCCTTCACCAAACGGGCAAGTTAACTGCTTAAGGCTATTGTCTGACTTCACCAAACTGGTAAATTAACGCTAGTGTTTAGCGTTAATGCTCATAAAATTATAATCTCACGACATAAGGTTTTTTTAACGCTAGCTTATACTCTAACATTTGTTTCATAATTTATAAATTAGTTTATACTTTTTGACAATACTCTTTGCCAAACATATTCTAAATTACATGTAGCTCTTTTTTTGAATGGTGGGTGTTTTCTCGCATGTTTCTTGAAATTGAAGGTTTGAGTTTTTTGGTATATATTGCAGGGGTTACTTCTTTTTAATTACTTGAAAATGTACCGGCCGATTATAAATTGATTTTTTAAAAAAAAGGCGATTCCTCATATTTCTCATAATGAAAACCTAAGACCAGGAGCTCCCTAAGTGCTTTCTCATATTCCTCATAATGAAACGTTCAGATTGATATGCTCATGTCATCTCGAACGGACACACACAACTTGGTGTTGATCAATTAATTTAACACCAAAATTAATCACCACAATACAAAGCCTCAAGAACAATTCTAGGCAATATTAGAGTTGTAATATCACTCTAGAACGATAATTTTTAATTTTGAGATTAATTCCCTAATTAATCTTACAACACATGCTAAATAAAGAAAACTATTAAGGTATACTAAACAATTAACTCCAAATTTTTGAATCATAGACATATCCAAGATACATATAATTTTAAGACATGTAAAATACATATCCAATACATATTTTCATGCTTAAGAAACAAAAACAAAGAAATTGGAAATTGGAAACTTTTAATTACCTTAATTCAAGCTCTAATTTTCAAATTCTTTCTACCTTGGTGTTGATCAATTGTTCATAAACCTTAACCCCTTTTTTCTTTGGTTTCTCAACACATGAGAATGTGATAAAAGCTTAAACAAAATGAAATAATTTCATTTTTATAGCAATTTACTATAATTTCAAAAATTACATAATTTTTAGTCAAAATAAATAATTTCATGGCCAAGATTTTGACACACTTTAATCTTATCCAAAAAGATATAATTATTTTGATATTTTATTAATTAAAAAATATGTGCCAAAAACACATGATTTAGTAAATCAAAATTTGCCATATAAGATATTCCAAGAATTATTCTTATCTAAATAAATTAATTAACAAAAAGATAAAATATATTATGGAATAATATTCCAAGAATATTCTTTCATTTTATCATTATTAATAATTAATTAATTAATAATAATAATAAAACAAGTGTCAAAATCCAATTGATTAATAATGTTTATCTAAGCTAAATTATGTATCATATACAAATACACATTATTTAATATGCATGTGTAAATTATGAATAATCCGAATTATCCATAATTAATCGCCACAGTACTCAACGAGTATACTTTATATTGTGAGACTCTCTAGGTTCAAGTTTATCTGTCACAGAAACCATTTCCATGTCTGTAATTTGTCCACTCAAAAATTACTACGACCATAGATAATCGAGTTGAACCATCCAAATCGAAGTCATTGTATATATATAATCCATTTGTCATAGGTTATCCAAATTATTCCGGTGATATAGATTAAACGTCAAATCTCCGCAATGAACAATTCATGTGTCGCGACATATTATGATTCTTCAATAAATATTTGAAACTCGTTTCTGAATCATACCTCAGTCAAAGATTTCAAAGAATCACAAATTGGACAACTAAATCCCTTACACGGGACTGACAGATCATCTCTGGATACATCACAAGATATCGTAAGTATCAGTCCATACCCGACGAATATGCGAAGGTCTGATCTTAAAATATCATTGACGTGATCGTCATTAAAGTACGGAGGATATCTCACATATCCACAGTGATATCTCAAGTTAAAAGAGCTAATATGCTATTCGACTCATAAATATTCATATTGACGTTGGTGTACCATCTATCAGGAATCTTCGAATAAGTCGTTCAGTATTTATCCAATAAATACATAAGTGTCTATATGAGTCTCCCAAGAATCATGGTTTACTGAGACAGACCATTAGAACAATTCTAATATACGACACGTACCGGTCTCATGGGTTTACTAACTGACCAGGTATGTAAACCTTGACCAGGAACATTTTAAGAATGAATTATATTGTGACATTTCTCAGTAACAATTGCGACGCTTTTGCAATTATGTCACAACTATTCATTCTAAGGTTTTTTATGCTTTTACTATTTATGAGATTATATTGATGAAAATTACTTAATTTTATTCATAATAAAATAAAATGTACATCGTATTTACAATAAATACAATAAAATTTGACGTGCCGAGCACCAACTCCAACAAACCATTCTTTTAATCTCGAGAGATGCTTATCAGAAAGTGCTTTGGGAAAGACGAATTATCCATCCTAACAAGGAACTGATGGCCGATGAGGTGGAATTCAAATTTCTTGATCTTATATTTCACGGTAAGAGATTCTTTGTATGTTGTATGGTAGTGTTTTTCTAAGTCTTTGAACTGGCCACTACTATGGCCACATATAATTCTTTTTCATCCATCTTTTCAATCAAAACTGCTCCCCAATAATCGTTACTGGCATCTGTTTGCAAAATCATTTTTCCCGGTACTGAGAATCTTTAAAGGAGGATGATTCTGCGTGATCTGCTTCAGGTTCTTTACAGCTATTGTCTGGACAGGACCCCAAGGTGAGACTCTCTTCTTTAAGAGCTGGACAGCTGACTTGTGTCTTTGGACACATGCGGCAAGAAAAGCTTTAGATAATTCACAATCCTAAGAAATTGCTGAATTTGCTTTCTAGACAGGTGGTCATCAGAGAATCGAAGAAGTTACTGTGCAATATGAGGACCGGGTTGATATTTTCTATTTTGGAAGTGCATCCCGAGGAAGTCAATACTAGACTGGCCAATATGACTTTTCTTTATGAGAACATGATACCATAGGCTTGGATAATAGATTCAAATTGTTCAACTAATTGATAATGGGCTTTTGAGTCTTTTGAGAACAGTAGAATATCATTAATATATATATATGCACTGTGCAAGATGAGCTCAAATATACGGGTCATGGCATTTTAAAAATAGATGGGGCTACTTTAAGACCAAAAGATATAACAGTCCATTGGTAATGGGCATTGGGAATGTAGAAAGAAGTTTTGTACCAATCCGCTGAATCAATACCAAGTTGTCAAAATCCGATTTTCAAATCAAACTTTGAAAAGATATGAGCATCAATGAGGAGGACAAAAAGAGAATTGATTTTTGGTAAAAGAAACTTATCATCTTGGATAAAGTGATTGAGAGGTTTGTAATCGATGACTAGTCTCTTTTTTCCTCGAACAACTTCAAATCTCTTTTCCACGTAGAAAGCTTGGCACGCCCAACTTGACTTGGTAGGCTCAATCAATCCTTATTTTAACAAATCACTGCACTCTTGTTGTGCGAGTGATAAATTAGAAGGTGTCATTTTCAGATGTGTTGCTTCAGTGAGGTTTATGTCTTCATTAAGTTTGAAGGGTAATTTAATAAAAAGGTTCTGATTTTTTCATAAAGGTGCTGGATGGTTAAACTGAGAGTGAGAGTCACAACAAGATGTGAGAAGCTTGTTGGAGATGACTGAATAGTCAGGTGGAGCTTCTGAGAAGACAAACAGTTTAGGGATGATAGTGAATTGCTTAACTGAGTTCAGGAAAGATTTGAAGCTTTTTATCTTGATGATAAACATCAAAACCGAATTGGCCAGTTATAAATTGTCATTAGAAAATTGATTTTCTAAAATAATTTGGAGTAAAAGAAATATTTTTTCATTTGATTCTGCATGTATTGTGGAAGTTATTTAGTTTTTCTCAAATACTTGAAAATAGAACCGACAAATTATAAATCGTGTTTAGAAAACTGATTTTTATTTTTTTTAAAGAAATTAAGAGTAAACGAAACATTCGTTTCTCTCAAGTTAAATTTTTTTTTTTTCATTTTTTCATATTTCAAATATTAAAAATAGAACCGGCCAGTTATAAATCCCCGTTAAAAAATGATCTTTTAAAAAAATTAGGTGCAAATGAAATATCAAATTTAAATTGAAAATGATAAGTTATCAAGAGGGTAATTGCGTTATGGCTTTGTGGTAAATGATTTAGGATTTCGTTATCAGGTTTGGATTCGAGTCCAAAAAATGTATTTCTTATAAAAATATGAAATAGCCGTGAGTTTTAAACCGGGTCGAGTGATTTAACAATTGGATTTTTAACGTTTTCAAAAAAAATATTTATTTTTATTTCGAAAAAAAAAGAGTATTTTTTAAGTTAGGTGTTTCCACTTTTTAATAAGAACGGTAAGACACAATGCAACATCATCACTGTTTCCACCTCCGTAGCATAGAATTTATGTCACGTCCAACAACAATACGCGCGTGTTACACCTCCTTCCGACACTTCACTTCCGCTAATCCCCTCTCCATCGACGCGAGTGCCCCGGAACACAGCGACACTCTCAAAGAGGTGCGCGTGCTATCCACGCGCGGCCATGTCCAAGAAGCTCTCTCATTGTTCTTCAACACGCCGCCGCGTTTCCTCCACTCTACTCAAATCTACGCTACCCTTTTCCACGCGTGTGCCCTTCACGGGAACATCAAACAAGGCATGCATTTACACAAACACATGATGGAAAATTTTCCCAATGACCCACAAGACCTCTTTGTTACTAATCATCTCATTAACATGTACTCTAAATTTGGCTATTTGGGAAATGCACACCAGCTGTTCGATGAAATGCCTAAAAGAAATGTTGTTTCTTGGACTGCACTCATTTCAGGCTATGCCCAACATGGGCATGCTGACGAGTGTTTTCGTCTCTTTTGTAGCATGTTGGAGTACTTTTTTCCGAATGAGTTTAGTTTGGCGAGTGTGCTCATTTCATGTGATTACTTTCGCGGGAAACAAGTACATGCACTTGCATTGAAAAAGTGCCTGGACGCTCATGTGTACGTGGCGAATGCTCTTATTAATATGTATAGTAAGAGTTGTGCTGATGAGGCTTGGAGGGTGTTCGAGAATATGGAGTTTAGGAATGTGATTTCTTGGAATTCGATGATTGCTGCTTTTAGGGCTTGTAAACTTGAGGCTCAAGCTATTGAACTTTTTGCCAAAATGCAGCATGATGGTATTGGATTTGATCGTGCCACGCTTCTTAGTGTCTTGACTTCCTTGGGTGGTAGCTGTGAGTTTGATGTTGATCTTGGTCTCAGGTTTTGTTTTCAGTTGCATTGTTTGGGTGTCAAATCTGGGTTTATCTCGGAAATTAAAGTGATCACTGCATTGGTGAAAGCTTATTCAGATCTTGGAGGAGATATTGATGATTGTTACAGGCTATTTTTAGAGACAGGTAACTCACGGGATATTGTTTTATGGACTGGGATGATAACAGCATTTGCTGAATGTGCACCAGAAGAAGCTTTCTTCCTCTTCCGTCAGTTGCAACGAGAGGGTGTGGCTCCAGACTGGTGTACTTTTTCAATTGCATTAAAGGCTTGTGCAGGCCTCGTGACTGAGCGACATGCCTTAGCAGTTCATTCACTGGTAGTTAAACATGGGTTTGAAGGTGATACAGTGATTGCAAATGCTTTGATTCATTCTTATGCAAGGTGTGGGTCTATTGCTTTGTCCAAGCAAGTTTTTGATACGATGGGGTATCGCAATTTGATTTCTTGGAATTCTATTCTCAAGGCCTATGCCTTGCATGGGCAACCTAAAGAAGCCTTAATGCTATTTTCAAATATGAATGTCCAGCCGGATTCTGCTACTTTTGTTGCTCTACTCTCGGCTTGCAGCCATGCTGGCCTGGTGGAAGAAGGAAATAAAATCTTTCATTCCATGCTTGAGAATCATGGCGTTGTTCCGCAACTGGATCATTATGCCTGCATGGTGGACCTTCTTGGGCGAGTTGGGCGTGTTCTTGAGGCTGAGAAGCTTATACATGAAATGCCAATGGAGCCTGATTCTGTGATTTGGAGTGCACTGCTTGGATCATGTAGAAAGCATGGTGAGACTCGGTTGGCTGAGTTAGCATCAGATAAACTGAAGAAGTTGGAGCCTGGAGATTCATTAAGTTTTATACAAATGTCAAACATATATTGTTCGAGTGGAAGTTTCAATAAAGCTGGGCTGATTAGGAAAGAAATGAGGGGATCTAGAGTGAGAAAGGAACCTGGTTTAAGCTGGATTGAGATTGAGAATCGGGTGCATGAATTTGCATCTGGAGGCAAACGTCATCCTCAAAGAGAGGCCATATTTACAAAACTGGAAGAATTGATAGGGAAGTTAAAGGAGATGGGCTATGTGCCAGAGACAAGCTTGGCGTTGCATGATGTAGAAGAGGAGCACAAAGAGGAACAGTTGTACAATCATAGTGAGAAGTTGGCTTTGGTGTTTTCCCTAATGAATCAGGACAGTTCGTGTCATGAAAGGAGCGTAATAAGAATTATGAAGAATATTCGCATCTGTGTTGACTGCCATAACTTCATGAAATTGGCATCACATCTTCTTGGAAAGGAAATTGTTGTTAGAGACTCGAACCGCTTTCACCATTTCAAAGACAGAATATGCTCTTGCAATGACTACTGGTAAAAGACTAGCATTACCCAAAAAAAAAAATAGCATCCCGATTTTCATTTTGGTTTTGCCCACATGCCTAATCATACCCCTCAGGTGCAGATACCATGATTGATCTAGAGGAATTTCAAGTGAAAAAGCGAATATGAATATAATGAGTTTCTCTTCAGATGTATAGTCACCTTGAGAGATAGCACAGTTGGTGCCTATGTGTTCTAGCAGGAATTGACTCATTTAGTTCTCCTAAAGCAGTGTGAATTTGTGCTTATGTCAAGGTCATTGGGAATTAGAAGAGTTCTTGACTGGGTTCTCGGAAGGTGGTTAATGCTTAAGACTCGTAGTGCTCGTAAAAGCAATGTGGATTAAATCTTTCTACGGGGTAATTTTAGAAGATATTACCAAGAAATCAGTCCTTCAGAATCTGGGGCATAATTTTTGTTTCACTGGACAGTTGAATTCTTAGTATAATTGCTTTTGGAGCTTAAGCCAAGCATTATATTGTATGCAAACGGAGTGAGATTTGACAAAGGTGATGGTATTGCAGCCCAGTTTTGGTCTTCACAGAGCACCAAGTTTGAAAATACAGATATATTGGGAAGGAGATGGATAATATTAAGGGGTTGTTGGTGCAGTAAACTAGAACAATAAAATTAAAAGAAGAATATAGAAGTTGATCAAAAGTATTCTCTTATTCCTTAAATGTCAAAAGGTTCATCTATTGTTTTAGGGTTTTTTTTGTACTATTTATAATATTTCGTTATAAGGAAAATAAACTGATAGTAGTTACATTTCATTCACGTTTCTCATTAACTGGCCCACTCCGTAGAATCTCAGAATTTTCTTATTCTAGATGATTGTCTAGCTACATGTAAAATGTGAAGCCTTATCATCCGTTGGATAAGGGACACGTGGCGCAATCCTTGCCGTTGTCCCAATTACATGTATTTGCTCATCCTATATAAAGGGCACTTAGGTTGAGTTTTTTAGAAGAGGTTTTCATTATTTGTATTCCCTTGTTTTGGCTAAGTGTTGAGCCTATTTCCTAGTCCAAGTTAGTGTAATCTTCAATTGGGAATTTGAGAGATTGTCACTTTTAGAGATTAGGGTTCTTTGTGAGATTTGGGGAATTACAATTTGTAAACAGATTCAAGATTCCGTGTGTAATCTTGAAAGTTGTTTAGTGCAGCGAGCTCCCTATTCCGGAGTTCAACGTGGATGTAGTCGGGAATCTTTCCGGCGAACCACGGTAAAAATCGTGCATTCTTGATTGTTGTTTGTGCTGTTTGACGAACATAATTGCGGAAAACCTCAACACTACAAAAAGTAATTAATTGGCTGTCTCATTCCTCGTTCAGCCGATTTGTATCATTAAGAAGCTGATATTTCAGGCTCAATCTTCGCACGATCTTTACTTGCCTTTGTCGGAACCAAACCCGAAATCGGACTCTGATGGAGGTTATGACTTCAGATTCTGATGGTAGGTTCTGCCCTCAGAATCTGATGACAGATTCTGTACCAAACTCTGATGACAACTTATGTACAAAAATCTGATGACAGGTTTTGTACCAGACTCTGATGACATGCTCTGACGAGTGATTTGGATCCCTTTAGTATGTATTTGATCACGTGTCATGTGCTTGATTTTTTCTCAAACATGAGTAAAAAAATGACTCGGATTGATGTTTCTAAGAGTTATTGATATGGATGAGGAGAAACGCTACATAAAAAATATGAAATGCCTATACTTACACACGAGGTTAGATGCTTGGTTAGTATTATCATTCTTGGGATGGATAGGTTCTCACTATTTTATACAAAGAATTTACATTATTTTTACAAAATGATTTATGCAAGTGAAGTAAACACCAGGGTCTCAGTGTTTGCTTTTTGTATTTGGATGGCTTTGTTGTGGCCTGCAAGCTTTGTTTTCCATGGATATTTGAGTTTCAAATGAGTTGAAAGGGTCTCAATTTTATCGTTCTTGCCTCATCACAAATAAAATTATACTCTTTTTTTTTTTTTTTTTAATAGTATATTTAATAAATAAATATATTAAAACAAAATAAAATATTGTGACAGATGATTAGTCACCGGCCCGACGGTATTCATCGAGGACGCCACCATTTACTCGATGACTAGTAATATAATTGGGCCCGCAGTTGGGCTCACTTGTTTGAGATTTGGGCCTGAAGTTGGAAAGGGCCCATGCGATGAGGGCATAATGTGATGTGATGTTACTATAAATATACACAGAGAGGGGAAAAGATTAGGGTTTAGTGCTGGCAGCCGAAGCAGCAACGCTAGCGTAGCATTTTGAGTTTCACGGAGGAGGACCGAAAAAAAAAAAAAGATGAAGACTATCCTGTCCTCTGAAACAATGGAGATTCCAGACGGGGTGAAAATCAAGATTGATGCTAAGATCATTGAGGTTGAGGGACCGAGAGGGAAGCTTAGCCGCAACTTCAAGCACTTGAATCTTGATTTTCATCTCATGACTGACGAGGAAACCGGTAAGCGCAAGCTTAAGATCGACGCTTGGTTCGGTTCTCGCAAGACCAGCGCCGCCATTAGAACCGCCCTCAGCCATGTCCAGAATCTCATCACCGGCGTCACCAATGGCTACCGGTACAAGATGAGATTCGTATATGCTCACTTTCCCATCAACGCCTCCATCGCTAACGGTAACAAATCCATTGAGATCCGTAACTTTCTTGGAGAAAAGAAGGTCACTTCAGTTCCTGCTATTTAGCTCTCTCTATCTCTCTCTATTTATTTAAATGCATCATTAAATTCTTTTGAAACTCTTTATTTTTTGTTTAAAATCGGCCATTTTTAGAAAAGACTGATTTCGTGTTTGTTTGATTTGGTAATTCAAATTTAAAAAAAAAAACCTAACTTGATTGAACATTCAACAGGTCCGGAAAGTGGATATGCTTGATGGTGTTACTGTTCTTCGGTCTGAAAAGGTTAAGGATGAACTCGTTCTGGATGGGAATGACATTGAACTCGTGTCACGCTCTGCTGCTTTAATCAATCAGGTACAAACATGTTCATTGACCTTCATTGTCCATATGTTTGTGAGAACCTCTTGAATCGCCGCACTGCGGGTCTCGTTATGTGCTTTCCTATGTTTGTATTCATCGTGCCCTAGATGTTAATTAAATGAACTATAACTATGTAACCCTAATCTTAATGGATTGAATTCGAAATAGAATACCCAAATTGTAAGTGAGCATGTTCTGTAGAATATACACCTTTCAAATTTGTAGTTTGTGAATGAATGCTTGCTTGTTGCTTTCAAGTTTTGACTGCTTGATATTTGCTTTGGACAGAAATGCCATGTGAAGAACAAGGATATCAGGAAATTCCTTGACGGGATCTATGTCAGTGAGAGGGGCACAATCGTTGAGGAGTCTTAATTTGGTTTCGAACTTTATGTCGTAGTCATATTATGGAATTCGTGTTTTATCAGTTTAATCTTGCTTTTGGATGCATTTTTTGGTTGGAAGTTTGGTATTATTAGAGAGTTTTGGATTTCTGTTTTATTTCTTTTACTTTTGTCCCTTTATATGATTTTATTATGGCTATTATTTTGGCAATGTTGATCATTTCTCTATCAAATGCATGAAGTTGGCATGATTTCTTGATTCTAATAATCCAGTTTTGCATGATGACTTATTCAATTGCGGTGATGAAAATCATTTAGTGTGTTTAAATCTAATTCCAAGCAAGCATAAGTACAAGAGACAGAGTAAGTTTAAGCATCTCATTTGATCCTGTGAATGATCAATGTCTAGATATGATTGAGCATCAGAATAAACAAACATGTGTGTGTAACTACTATATGTTCTTGGTAAATTGATCCTGCAGAGTGATTAGTTAAGTATTCTACGTGTGTTTGGTTTCAAAATACAATTGTTCTATAGGATTCTTCTTCTTAACCAAAGTTGTTGACAATGGACCAAAATACAAAGAAACCTTATATGGTGAGTAATATCCACTTTTATCTCAGGAATATTTTTGCATATAGCCATCGATTGAATATACCTAATAGCGTAGTAGTTGAGTTTGTTTTCAAGTATCTTAATAAAGTTTACAACCCGTTTGTGTCTTGGGCGGTTTGTCTTCTGCTGGTTCATTAAAAAACATGTAAAAGCAAGTGAAACACAATAACAACTATGACCCAGAAACAATTCCACATTGATAACCCTAAACTTTTGTGATTCTGGTTAAGTGAATGAAGAGAGCAGGACCAGTGCATGGAGAGACTGGTATTTCTTCCTCGGGCTTTCGCTCATTGCGGAAAATTCTCCACTGCTGATTAGTGTGAAAGAGAGAATTTTAATTTTAATTTTTAATCAGTAGTATAAAGTCATTTCGGAGCTTAATAACATTGTGAGATTAATATTTGTGCGTTCGACAAGACAAAAGTGTTTGATTTAATCAAACAATGTTCCAGTGCCTGAATGTCTTGATCATCCATCTGTAGGAAATTTTGTTCAGCCACCAGTTGAAAGGAATGATGAAGCAGGAGGAACAAGTGGAAGTTGTGTATATACAATAATTTTATATTATTGGAGGGTATTTATTTTAAAGATACATATTAACGAGTGTCCTTATTAAGGATCATTTTTAGAAAGTTTTCACATCAATTTTATAAGGAATGCAAACATTAATTACTTTACTTTTTTTCTTTTTACCATGAAAATTTTTGTTTTCCCCTTTTTTTTTAAATTGTCTATCACTCAACATGCTACCCAAGCGGGAAAAAGTACACAACGATTAATGAGGTGCAAATAATTTTCATACGGGCCCATTTATAGTACCCCAATGGTATTTGATACATTTGGTTCAAACATATAATTTTTATCATTAAACATGCAACTTAAATCATTAAATATGCAAAATTCTGTCAATAAACATAAAAATTTTCAAAAAAATAAAATAAAATTAGTTGCATGTTTATTGATAAAATTTGTATATTTAATGGTTTAAGTTCTAAAAAAGAGGCTCTTTCAAGCCAGAACGAGTCCTCTCTTGCGGGAGCCCGCGGTAGCAACGGAATCGGGGAAAGTATACCTCATCTCTTTCAAACCAGCATGTTCAATACTCAAAATAACTATGTTTATATTCAAAGGTATTGATATCTTTAGGTACCAGTGGCATTTTCATATACACTGTAAAAAAATAAACCCTCGTGGTCTTCCTGGTAACCAAACAGGCACTTAGTTTGGTTGCTTGATCAGTTCATTATTGAGGGCTTCTTGGCAACTGTGACCTTGATGGACATATATATTTTTGTCAATATTACTTTATATTAAAATAAAGATAGCATATACAATTTGTAATTTGTCTCAAGTTGTGAAATTGGTGATTATTTTAGATGTGAAATGAAATTTTATTATTTAGTTTCTTGAATTTTCTTGTTTTGTTAAATTGGGTATAGAGTTTGCTCATTTAGATTAAACAAGCCATTGACTCCTAATAAGTGAACCCTGAAATAGTAGTTAGTTATTGTGAAAATTCTTGGATTTGGGCATTAATTTGGAGCTTAGGGAAAAATATATGATGTTATAAATTTCCAATGACCTGATAAAATTATAAAAGTAAGATAATTTAATAGAATTATGATCAGTGTTAAACTGAGTTTGTACTGAGGACGGGATCAACAATAAAAAAATAAATCACATTAAATAAATTTTGACAATTAATTCATTGATAAGTACAACATGCAAGATTTTGGATTAGAGAGTGATTTCGTGGTATTGGATTGTCATGGACATTTACAAAATAGATATTATAATTAATAATTGTCCATTTAAACAACCAAGTCGTTGTAGTATAGTGGTAAGTATTTCCGCCTGTCACCCGGATGACCCGGGTTCGATCCCCGGCAACGGCGAAATAATATATTTTTCAGTACGTGTTTTATTGTGAAGCATGGTGTCACGGGCCAACTTTTTCCTAACGGAAAAATGGCTCGTGCGGCACTTACCACGGTCCCGTCCGTGTAAGTCAGCCTACCTCCAGCCTCCACGCCCAAATTCTCATTGTTGGGGAGGGAACAGACCCGTAATTTTATTGATTTATGAAAGCTCACAAGCTATCTCAACGCATACTCTAGCGGGCCCGTTCAACACCGGGACCCGGTACTCGAATAGCACAACCGGATATAAAATATGGCATTTTCCCGCCAACTCAATCTCGACAATCCATCATTGTCCCAACGTTGTCTAAGGGCGAGAGGGTTCACGGCTAAAGCCCCAAGACCACCGAAGCCCCCTTGGCCACACCCAAGGTTCACCTAGGCTTCCCCCCTAAGGAGGTTTTAAAGACATTGCACATGTCTCACCAGTATACGCACCTAGCGCTTGAGTTGTCACACCCCCCTCTAAAATCTATCTTAAGAGGAGTTTTCAGGAACTCTTCCGGGCATTCAGTAAGCCACCATATAAGCGACTTTGGGTTAAAATCTCGTCCCTAAACGAGCTCGTCTTGATGGGTTTCCACAACACCCCTACTTTAGCGGAAAAGACCCAAAAGTGGGC
The DNA here is from genome assembly GCA_019454045.1 of Zanthoxylum bungeanum. Lineage (NCBI taxonomy): Eukaryota > Viridiplantae > Streptophyta > Magnoliopsida > Sapindales > Rutaceae > Zanthoxylum > Zanthoxylum bungeanum. Next base: position 21,101 of record SKCR01044120.1, read on the forward strand.
CTACTGCCAAAATCTCCCGGCCAATCTCGGAATCCAACTCTGGGGCTGATATTTTCCCAGTACAAGTGACCATAAGATTCACTTTGGAACTTGGTCTCACTCGATTCGACACCCCGGGTCGTTAACTCCTTCACAATGCACCAATTTAGGCTAACGACTAGCGGCAAGCTAGCGTATCTCAAAATCTCCCGCCAAACTTCCGAACGGGACCCCACGGGTGAGAACTTCCCAGTACATCTACCCATGAGAGTTACTTAGGGCTTGGAGCAAGCTCAATCCGGCATTCCGAAATATAGGCTCCTTCACAACGCAGCACAACTAGGCCAGCTCCTAGCGGCAAGGGAGCACGTTTCTAAATCTCCAGGCAAACTTCCGAATAAGGCTTCACGGATGGAAACTCACCAGTACAAGGGTATATGAAGGGTACATATAACCCTTAACGACCTTAAACCGATGTCCCGAAACATGAGCTCCTTTGTAAAGTGACTGCACGTCCTAGTCTGATCCTAGGACCGTGACACATGGCATCCGATCCGCCGACAACATCTGAATCAAATGTAATATTTGAGCACTCATTTTGTATTGAGAAATTATACATTTTGTTGCAATTTTAACTTTACATTATCAAAATTGGTGGGCTAAATTTTATTTTTTTTTAAAATATAGGTAAGCACTTATTTTTTTGACAAAATTACCCTTGACCCATATGGTTCTTTGAATTCAAAATCCCCAAATCAAAACTTGCGATCTCTCGTTCTCTATAATTTTAAAACTTGATCTCTCTATCTCCCTCTTGCTCACTAGGTAAAAATCTTCGCGTGGATGATGGGAGCATACAAGCTTGATATATTAAGGATAAATAATATAATTTTTCATACCTATTAATTGGATGGATCGGGTATGAGTATTTGAATTTCCATTAAACTAAAAATAAAATTCTCGCGTGAACAGGGCCCCTTGAGGGCCCAATACGTTAAGGGCGGAAAATAGATAATTTTCTTAACCGTTGATTAAACGAAATGAGTATGAATATTGATATCCTCATATCATACCCATCCTATTGCTATTCCTACCACTCACAACTCTCTCTCTCTACTATTAGTGAATTTGTTACTGGCAGGTTTGTCTACGAGTTGCGTTGTTACTTCCTCAGCAAATTTGAGGTAATTCTTTTCTTGATTTTGAGAATTTTAGTTAAAATTAGATAGATTTTTGGGTAATATAATTTATTGAGCATATTAATTGCTTAAAATGGAGAGAATAGACATACATTATTTGATTTTAGGGTTTAAGAACTTTGAAAATTCTCTATGTAACTGGTTTTTGTGACGGAGGACTTGAGATAACGATATACTTTGCATCGCAACCTGTCTTAAATTTCATACAATTTGCGACACTCATGTATCACAAAACGTCTCAAAAAATTATTTAATTTAAAATATATTATGTCAAATGTGACTTAAAGTGTCTCATATTTGAGACACTTTTTGATATCACATTATTGCAAACTGTCTCAATTTTGAGATAGTTTGCGACATTGATCAATTGTTCTATTTCATTTTGATTCATTGCAAGAAACAGATTCTTTAGCGTCCAAAATTTTAACGTCGCCTAAAAAATCATCGTTAAATATATATTTAGTGTCGTCAAAATCTTACGACACTACAAGTAACCCATATTACGTCACAAGGAAAAACGATGTTAAAAGTACAACATTTAGCGTCGCCAAAGGACATTCGACACTAAAAATATTGGCATTTAGTGTCGCATTAAATTTTTCGACGCTAAATATCAACTTTTAGCATCGAATATAAGTTGTGACGCTAAATGTTATAATTTTCAGTGCCACTATCTATATAAAATGCTAAAGGTTGTAATATTTAGCTTCGAAACTTAACTTCAACAGGAAAAAGTCATAATTTAGCATCGCAACCTATACTTTCAAAACTAAATGTTGTACTATTTAGCGTATATTATATGTTGCGACGCTATATGTCAGACATTTAGCGTCGCTAATGATACCAGCGGTGCTAAAAAATCTGCAAAAAAAAAACAATAGCTCACGTCCCTTTCTACTTTTTATATTCATTCTTTTTATTCATTTTCAATACCCACATAAAAAAATACACATTTTCATCATTTTCAATCAGAATCCAACATTAAGCTAATTAAGGTATGTATTTTCTCTAATGTATCATTGTTTACCCATTATGTATTTTTGAGTAAATATTAGTTTATGAATTTAGCTAATTAATTAAGGTATGTATTTTAGTTTATGAGTTTATTATTATTTTTATATTGTAGAGAGTTTTGTTGAAATGGATAGAAGTTGGATGTATGTTCCAAATAGATTGTGTATCGAATACTATAAAGGGGTGGAAGAATTTACGGAAGCAGCAAAACGAGTTGTTGATGCGGAAGGTCGTGTGCGTTGTCCATGTAATAACTGTTTGAATAGGAGAATGAAGCATTTGAGTGAAGTTATGGATCACTTATACATGCCGGGAATTTCAACGACCTATTGAACGTGGGTTACTATAGAGAAAATTACAACTCTGCCTCTCAGTATACCCATTCAGAAGTTAGAACCAATTATCACGAGCATTGTTAAGAAAATTATGATGATGATATGATTGATGCTTTGTATGACTTACAGGGTTCAATATTTTTTGGAGAAACATCACATCTAGATGAGAACGTAGATAAAATTGTTTTAGCCAATTACTTAAAGATGCTAAAAAGATACCATTTGATGGTGCTAACATGTCGACTTTGAATTTTATTGTCAAGTTACTCCATATTAAAGTAAGTAATGAAATGACCAATAAAAGTATTGATATGATGTTAGAGTTATTTGGACAAATGTTACCAGCCGGTATAGAATAGCCAAAATAATAGTACGAGGCGAAAAATATTATGTGATTTTAAATTGGGGTATGAATCGATACATGCTTGTAAGTATGATTGTGTATTATTTCGTGCAGAGCATGAATTCATTGAGAATTGTCTAATATATGGAGAAAATCGGTATAAGATCCGTGTTACTAGACAGAAGGTGTCCAAGAAGGTGTTGTGTTAGTTTCTATTGACACATAGAGTACAAAGATTGTTTATGTCATGTCACACTGCATTTGACATGAGATTGTATCATGATAAGAGAGTTGGTGATGATGGCGTTCTTAAACACCTTGCTGATGCAACTGAGTGGAAAAAAATGGTTCTCATTTATCATTTTTGACGATAGTTATTCCAGATTTTTTTGACACAACTTGTGTAGGACTTACCTACTTACTATCGGAGATAGGGTAGATAATGCCTACACAAGAAGTTTAAGGATTTCTATTTTTACCACTTCTTTCATGTGAGAGTTTAATTTTCTTTAGGATTGACGATATGTCCTGACATTATCTTCTAAATGTATTATGTGTGTTCATATCAAAGAATTAATGCCTTTATATCTTTTAAAGTCCATCCAATTGTCAGTTTATGTTCTCTCAACATATTTAACAACTTACCTTCTTGATCGCTTGTGAGAGATGAAGAAATTAGCACATGGAAAATTTGTTCATCTCCAAGAAATGCATACTTCAATTCTTTTAACAAAGTCTTTAATTCCAATTTGGGTGCTTCTTCATATTTTTCTTCTTCCAATGTTCCTAGTTCCTCAAAATTTTGATTCTCTCTATCATCTTCCAGTACCTGTGTAGAATCAAGTAAAAAATCATTCAGAATATCTTATTCTAATTACGTATTTGATTCAAGAAAATTTGTTGTACAAAATTTCATAGGATCGGATAGAATCCCATGAATATGTTCCTCCAAAATTGGTTCAATTAGTTCCAGACTTTCATTTTCATTGTCATAATCGTATGATTATTTGTACATGTTAAAAAGATTAAGCTCCATCGTTATATTACCAAATGAAAAATTCATAATTCTATTCCTGTAAAAAAAATTGACGACCAAGTATTATAGGAACTGACTTTAACTGTCTGATATAGATTGTGTTTTTAAGATAATAAAATCCATATGATATATAAATTTATCGACTTGTAATAACACGTCTTCCATGATTCATTTCGGTACTTTGACTAATTTATCGACAAGTAAAATAGTAATTGAAGTTGGTTTTAACTCGCCAATATTAAGTTGTTGGTAAACCAAAAATGGAAGCAAATTGACACGAGCGCTAAGATCAAACAATGCATGTTCAATTTTATGATTTCCAATAATGCATGAAATAGTTGGACAAACAGAGTTTGATATGATCCAAGCCACACATAGAGTATCAAATGACATGGACAACAACATAATGGAGCCATTACAAGTACCAAAAAGGCCAATCACAAGACAGAAGGCCAAAAGGATCAGAAAAGCAATGGCGAGATTAACTCAGAGTTATATGGCTGAATACGACAGACATCTCGGAGGCATATTGACATCACATGATGGCTTCAATAGAGGGGTTCCAAAGCTATTCCACTTGACCCAAGTCATACCAGATTAATGCACCAGCAATTCTGAAGTCAAGTACATTTTTGACGAATGAAGCCGAATCAAGCCCAACACCAAGTATTCGAGTTACACAAGGCTTAATAGGTTTGAGACATATAATTTAGGTCTTGCTATATGAAGCCCATGAAATTTGGAGGATTTTGTGCAAATGAGACAATTTAATCATTTTGGGAAAAGTTTGCCACATTTGTTGATTTTTTTTTTGTCTTTGTTAACTTTTTTCTTTTAATATTTGTATTGATGCCAACCACTTTTGTTGACTTTGGTAAGCTTGCAAAGCACTTTTCTGACTTTGGTAAGCTTTCCAACCATATTTTTGACTTTAATAAGTTTCTTTGTTACTTTTAAAGGTATTTTAGTAACTTGCTTTGTACTATATATTGTAACTTGGATTCATCTTTGTTTTAGCTTCGACTTATCTAAGACGTGGTAACTTTAGTGGCGTCTTCATGCTAGCAGAACACAACAATGTATCATCTTAAGAGTTCTCAAGCCAAGTTCTTTGTAGCCTTGTAAGGGTTTTGTTCCTACAAAATAAAATTCGTGGTTCTTGGGGTTCTATCTGTTGCTTGGGATTTGCTTGGCCTAATCATCCAAGTGAGTTCCTCATCATTTCGTATCAGAGCTTAGGGTTCCAAGGTCTGATTTCTATCTTTACTTTATACTTTTTCATATAGTCTTTGTTGTGCGTTGTTAGTCATCAAGATACTTGTTCATCTTGATTCTTGATTTTTGTGTTTATTTAGTATTTTTGCCTTTTTTGAATCGCTTGTGAGCAGCATACCGGCCTTATATCGGCATACTGGTTTGAAAACCCTTTTGACACAACTTTTGGAACTGGGGAGAAAATATATCGGTCTCTATATCAGTCTTCAGACCGCTCGACCTGGGGAATACATAGCTACTGGAACTGGGCTAGTCCATACCGTCTCTATACCGGTTAACTCGTGAGTTAAACATAGCTACTGGAACTGGGAAGGAACCATATTGATCCCATATTGGACTATAAATTGGTCAATACTTAGAATTTTTTTTTGTGCTTAGTGACCTGAAGAGCAAAAAAAAAAGTAAAAAAGTTCAAAATTTTGGTTTTGTTGGTTCTATTTTATCATTTGGGTTTCCGAGAAGAGTAATTCATTAAAATTTCTATTGAGGAACCAAAGTTTCGTCCGAATTTACATACGTCGGTAATTGTTTGCATGCTTGTTGTGCTAGTTTGTGATTTCTATATTCCAAGTATTCTAGTTTTAGATTTTCTTTGAATTGAGTCTACGCATTTGATAATTCTAACTCGCATTACTTTGTTTGACCTATATTGGTTTCTGGTTGTTTATGCTAGCTTGAAGATTACACATTGTTGTGAGCTTATTTGGTAAGTCATATTCACGTTATATTGAGTGCAAACACGAGTGGAGTGGAGTGACGTATTCGAGTGCAAACACGTGAGCGTGTGAGATTGTGAGGTTATATAATTGTGTTCACATATTTGTTACTTCTAATATGTTTGTTGAAGCTTTGAGATGACATATACTACTTTGAAAGTGGATGAGAAGCTTGAGGTTTTAGATAGGAAGTTTATGGATATGATGGAAAATATGAATACTGTAATGGAGAGGTTGTCAAAGAAAATTGATAGTATACCGACAGATAGTGTTCCAAAAGTACCACCACTGCAGATTATGCCACCGCGACAAGTTCCACCGCATCGAGTACCACTAGTGGAGGATGAGGCCAAAAATGATCCTGATGGTTTTGATGATTTGGAAGACCATTGAAGAGGACGATGTTGGATTTTCTTGGTCCATAGGATCGAATAACAAACATGAAACAAATGCGAATACAAATCGAGAAAGTCGCGGAATACTTACATCGATCGGTTGAGCGACGCGGAGACAATAAAAAACACTTTTCTGCCTCTCTTCACTGCTCGGCAGTGAGCAGCCCAGCTCACTGGTTTGGCACCATTTGAGGATCATCTTCGAGCTCCAAGCTTCGTCGAATGGTTCCCGACTCATGGGTGAACTTCCCTATCACCTTCACATGTCTCTCGGAGTGCTAGCTCTCTTGATCTTGCCACAAAATCAAGCACTTGTGCTTCCCTTTGTTCGGTCACTGCCCAGCAAAATAGAACAATTTTCAGCCCTCCATGGGCGTGAATGGAGAAAGAAAAATGGAGGAGAGAGAGAGATTTGTGTGTTATGTTTTTGTTTAGCAAAAAATGGTAATATATTCCAAAACAATTACCAAATTTTTCCCTCCAAAACAAAGCATTAAATGCCAACCACACACATCAACTTGCCATCAATCTATCACTCAGTGAATAGTGACTAGCGTCAATCACTCAAAGTGAAAGACATCCATCACTTGATTGACGACTGATGTGACGCTAGAAGTGACTAGCGATTTGACGCTTGATTTGATTTGCCGCAATCGAATTCGAAATGCGAATGCGCTCGCAAATAATCTCAGGCTCGAGTTCGCTAATTCTAAATTAACGAATTTTCCGTTGCGTCGTTATTAAATCTAATTTAATTAAATAATCATGCCAAGCATAATTACTATTCACGTCGCTAACGAATTAATTCTAAATTAATTCGTTCGCCCGAATTAAAATATAATTTTAATTCCGCGTCGAAATCTAATTTCGTTTAATATATCAAATATATTAATTTACCGATTAATTCCAAATTAATCGTTCTCTCTCTTTATCGATATTTTATCCCAGATAAAATGTCTCCGTAATTAATCCCAGATTAATTTTCTCTCTCAACTAATTAATCCCAAATTAATTAAAAGTGCGAGTCATACGTCATCGGTGAATCTTTGGGAAGCGACCCATGAGATCCCCGGATATGTTGGCAGTAAATACGGTCCTCGGACTATCCGAACACGCAAGTACCAAGTACTACGTTTATACCGATTTACAAGACAAGGTTGGCCTCTAGCAAAGCGCCATGCCTACCCAATTCTCCGGAAATATCCTTACAGGAATAAAAGAATCTGTATCAGGCGTAGTATACGTAGTATTGTGTATTTCTGTCCAGTATCTGATGATCACATGCGAGGCCTGGGGCTGGTACAGTGTCTGCCCCGTACGAAGCATATATCGGATTACGAGTAACTAGTCTCTTTAATATTGGATAATCATGACCAAGTCATATTATCCCGACGGTTGCAACCTTATATAGAGAACCAGTTCTTTATCCCTGCGTGATCATCAACTCCATATGACTGGAGTGACACTTCCGTCTTGACATCACACCCAACACACTACGATTCTCGATATATCCAGAATTGGCGTATACAGAAACCGGTTAAAGCCCTGGACGACCTCAACCAAAGTATATTGATTGTCGTATGTATTAGCGGTGCAAGTATCAGGTTAAGACCAAATACACCTACTCTGATTTCGGATTTCCATAGACACGCAGTCATACTACCAATGGAATTCCGATGGGGTCTATCCAGAGCGAAGCTGTTTCCCGTACCATCGGTGAAACACAACCTCCTATTACACTTGCATGAGTATCCTATACCCAAATATATGAGAACTATGACGTTGTGCCCTCACAACGCGCACAAGTGTAATAATAGTCTTTTACGTATTCATCGATGTCATTTCTCGATAATACTCTGACTAGGGATGTTTAATGATTTATCCTTCGTGAATTGATACTGTCTCATATCATTCTCAATCCAGGAACAAATCATATGGACCTCTCATCATTTATATATCTAGGTGATCTAATCACAAATGATAAGAGTGCAATCTTCTTTGTCACATAGTTAATTTGTACAAAAACACCGTGATCTGTACAAATAGTGACGCTATGGGTCATAATTGTCCAACAATCTCCCACTTGGCCTATAGCTAGTCACTCGAGTGTCTAACACCCGAACTATGTACCGGTTCGCTCAAATTGCTGAGAAAAGGTTTTCGTCAGCGGATTTGCATGATTATCATCTGACGCGATTTATTCGATCATCACATCGCCACGATGTATGATCCGAACGAATCAGATGAATATCGAAGTATGTATCTGGATCGTTGATGAGACCATTAATTCTTTAGCTGTGCTGACGCCTGGCTCAGCTGCTAACAGAACTATATCTAATCTAATTAGATTTGTTTATCGACCCAGATAGCTTCTATTGCCGCTTCAGCTGCAGCAATAACCCGCATTTGTTGTTTATACGGTAAAAGTATCTTGCTTGGAAGATTTCCAGCTCACTGTACCGTTATTCAAACTGTATAGTACCGTTTGCGACTTTTTAGTCGTCTTATCGGTTTAAGAAACTTGCTACAGTGATCCCAGTCACTTCAAGTTCTCCATCTCCATAGATTAAGACATCATCCTTAGTTCTCTAAGACACTAAGTATGTTCTTAACTTCAATCCAGTGACTATCACTCGGATTGGCCTGTTTGTGAATCCATATGCTCAAAGCGTATGAGACACCAGGTCACGTATATTTTTCAATGTACGATTCCACGGAGAGTTTTCGAAAGCCAAGCTTTCGCCGATATTTATTATTATGGGAATATCATTTCCAAGAAATGACGTATTATCATTATTTTATAGGACATCCACTGTCAATGCTCTCCCACTAACCCTCTTATATACACAAGAATCTTTTCGTTTTGAAATAAATCATATACCATTACGATTACCTCAAAACGATAATTCCAAGAACCTATGCTTGCTTCAATCCACACATGGATCGATTAACCCGCAAACCTTTTTTGCTAGTTTTGGTACGACAAAACCGACAGGATGTTGTAAACATCATTCGAAAAGGTTTCCTTTTCAGGAAAGCGATTTTCTCGTCAAGCTGCCACATTTCAAAATGAAATATGCAGCTTTAGCAAGCATTATCCAAATAGATTTACCGTGGCAACAGGTAAAAGGTTGTATCGTAATCGACACAATGTTGATAACGATACCTTTCCGCTAAAAGCCTAGCTTTACACGTTGGTATGTTGCCATCCATGTATGTCTTCCTGAAGACTTATACTGTACCATTAGGCACAATGACTTGCGATACATCAACTAGTATCCAAACTTGTTGATATACATGGAATCCATTTCGGACTTATGACACTTTGTCATATTAGGGAGTCGATACCTTGTATCACTTCCTCATACGTAGTCAGTTGGTATACCTCAATAAGATTGACATCTTTATGAGGTGAGATCAGAAACCCATACCCCAGGTTGTTTTCTGACTCTCTCCGACTACGCGGTTCTTGTGTATTCGAAGATTAATGGTAATAGTTTCATCTTTGATGAACTATTTATGTTCCATTAGGATTCGATGCCTGGATAGTATTACTCCGATTTTCATCGAGTTTTACTATTCTCCCACTTACCACTGCATATCGGTAGTCCTCTTAGGAAAACCGCATGGTGAGCAACAATCTAATTGTTCTCAGGTGAGATGTATAAGTACTATACTTATGGTATCCCTAGGATAACCTACAACTGGCACTTATCCAATTTGGGTTCTAGTTTGGTATCATCCAAACGTATGCCAAGCATACCCAAATATTCAGGAATGAGAAACCCGGTTTCTTTCCCGTTCATATCTAATATGAAATCTGTCAAACAGATTTTAATGGAACCTTATTCTAAATAAGTTCTGCACTGTTTAAAACTTATCCGTTGAAGGAAATGGTAGCTCAGAGCGACTCATGATTAACCTTATCATGTCTAACAAAATTCGGTTAGTTAGTTCGGACACATCGTCTCTATGACGTGTTCCGGGAGGAGTCCTCTTTGAAAGAATACTATACTCTTTCAAGTATTAGAGAAACTTATTGCTTAAGTATTTTCCATTACGGTCTTACCGTGACGGTATAATACTTTAGACGATCTGTTTGTCTATTTTGTGTCGAAACTTTAAAAGTTTCCGATTTGTGTTCTTCAAAAGAAACACATAACCATTACGTGATGCCACATCCGTATAGGTCACGAAATATTCATATCCACATCTAGCCTAGCTAGACATGGGCCCACTTGCTTCACTATAAACTAGGGCTAACAAATTGGTGGCATTTACACTTTTACCAAGTAAATGTGTTTTAGGCACTTTGCCCAATAAACTAGATTCGTAGACTTTATTTGAATAGAATCAAATCAGTCCGAGTATCCACACTTCAAAAGTGTGGATATACGATTCTTGTTTAATTGTGTCCCAGACAACAATGCCACAATAAAGTTTCACCTGATCAAATCATTTTGAGCTATTTGTTTGTCATGTTTATATTTGAGATTTATTTATATTCAAAATATAAATGCTGTTATTCACATCTAATGTGTTTATCTCAATATCATCTTTATATAATAAAACCCTTTAGTGTTCTAGAATATAAAAGTTCACCCACAGTGGGTTAAGCACTGATATAGAGATAATGTATCTAGTCAAACTAGTTACATTATAACAGTTTCAAAATTTAGTTTCACACCCGAGGGTAGTTCCTAAACTTAGGTATCTACGGTTAAAACAGCGACTTACATCCTGTTTCTAATTCGCAAATTAAATCTCAATTGAGGTCAGTATCCTGTTCAAAACAGATTCTGAACATCAATATTTATATATCACACTAAGTATCTAAAATCCAATTTTAATACTAGTAGTGAATATATTTATGACAAACATATTTGAAGTCAGAGCCTTGCTCGTCTTCAATTCTTTCATGTCTGCTTTGTCCAAATGGTAGTCACGCTTCCGCGATCCCGTTTGCCACAATTTAGGCAGACATTTTGGGATATGTCTTTTTATCTTCCTAGAAGATTATAATGATTTTGCCTTTGCCCTTTTTCACATTCCAGAAGCCTTCGACCAAGCCTAGGCCTTCTAGAATATCGAAGTAAGGTGCGCCTTGCGCTACTTATCTAATTGCAAACTTTGACTTTATCTCCTTGAGAATAGTCATTAACTCTCTAAGAGTTTACTATTGCAATATTAGTACTTCTAAAATCTAAACATAGATTTATGAAGATCCTTCAATTTCTTTATCATACTTTAAGGATCTAATCCTTAGTTCTGATTCAGAAATTAAGGAGTCTACTGCGACAAGCTTAATAGATTAAGCACTAAAGTTATCATCACATAATCTTCCAAAGATTATGCTCGACTATTTGCTTAACTCCGGGCTTAGGCTTAATATATATTATTTTATCAAATAAAATAACTTATTATTTTCCAGGACCATCCTGAATATTAATTCCCAATTTGAAAATTAAACCATTTAATCATATTTTCCCTAGGATTATATATTAAACGTCAATCTTTCAATGTATATCTTGATTCTAATAGTCCAACTATTTAATCAACGATTTTGGTACTATTTATTATAATGATTACAATAGTCCAACTATTTAATCAACTACAATTTAATAGATTAAATCAATTATATTGATTACTATAATCCAATTATAAAATCAACTATAAATGAATTAGTTTGAATATATAGTCCAACTATTTATTAAAACAACAATTTAAATATTAGTCCAACTAACATTTAATTCATAACGACGAATTGATATTTGTTTGAGCGCGTATGGCGAGTAATTGAATGAATATTGCAAATTCAATTCTTGCCTCCCACTATTTTTCGGCGAGCCTCTAACCCTCTGTTGAGTACTCGGAAACCGTGTTTCCTAGTGGGCTAGGATCCTGTTAAATATCACACAATCTTGACTTTGGCCAACAAATTGTATGATAATTAACTAGGTAGATCTCTAAGATCGATTGGATCCAATCCAATTCCTAGATCCGGTAGGGGGACATCCAAGTCCGAAACATATATCTTATATATGCCAATACATCCAATGTATTACCTAACCTTTTTCCTCTGAATCAACTAAGCCTGGCTTTGGCACAACAAACTTAGTGATCCCAGTCAAGCGCGACCCATTGACCATGGAAAGCTTCGTAATCAATGTCGATGGACAAGAAGTGGTCTTGACTTTGGCCAACAAACCACAACTTGGACAAGAAACTGACATGTAACAAAGCTCTCGTGATTCAAACACATCTTCGACAGACAAAGGCCTTGACTTTGGCCAACAAACCAATACCGTTTTAGATCTTGAGTAAGAATCACTCAATGGAAGGAATGCCGTTTAATATTTAGCGAGGGTTTTTTGTGCGTGCAAATTGGCAACCAATTTTATTATCTTTGTTAAGGTCTCATCATCATACACCCTTAAACATGCATTCTAAACACATAATAAAGCGTATATGAAAAGTAATAATGATATGCAGATGGATACTTTACACAATTGATCCTAGATCAAATCTCTCCATTTCTCTCTCCCGCTAGCACAAATATTACTTCTACCCATTACACTACACTTCTAAAGAAACCTCATTTACATTGAGGGGAATAGGTGAGAAGAGAATACAAAGAATATGAGGTGATAAGGCTGGACACGCAGGTCCAATTAATAAATCAAATTTATTACACAATTTCTAAAATTGTCCCACCCATCTAATATCCATCCGATATACATTATTCATGCATCGCAACCATGTATTCACACAAGCATGTTATCAATCAAATTAATTAATCTGATAATTAGTGATCATCCGATGTTCAAACAACGATTTGATTTTGCTCGAGTCAAACTCGTTTTGCGAATAAGTACTTAAAGTATGAATTCTTGAATTAAATTAAATTACATAATTAAATCCAATTTAATACGCATTTAATTCTAATTCGCTATTTAATTCCAAATTAAATAACACATTTTATTTGTAAACCTTTTACGACTTAAATTGCAAATTTAATCGATACGGGTCTCAAAGCCCTATTAAAGTCCAACGTCAATTTAATTAAAGTCCAATGGGCTTCTTATTAATTTCTTAAGGCGTGGACTTTTGGTCAACTCGGGTCAAACCGAAAACCAAAGTCCAATCCGGGAATTACCCCATAAGCCTTTAAATCAATTTTGGCCCATTAGGCCCAATTAAACTTTAAAGATTCATTAAGTCGCATTTGGGCTTTATGGAAGCGGTTTTGGGCCTAATTGGATCCAATCCAATTTGCCTTAACCCAACTTTGTACAACAAAGCCCATTAAGCCCAATAACAACATTTAAGCCCAATTTCACAAAATAGGCCCAAATCAATTAAATTACAAAAATCCAATTTTCCAATTTAATTACCCTAAAGTGCATTACACAATTAACCACCCAAATTAACATTTCTAAGACATTAATTTACACAATTAATCATGTTCATTTAAATCAATTAGTGTCCAACACAAATTAATCAAAATCAAACCCATATCATGCTAGTTAAGTCTCGGCAAAGTGAGGATTTTATATCCAATTTCAAATCCAATCCAATTGAATCAAATTAAACATTAATTCAACATCCCCAAATGATTTCTAATTCATCCAATGAACAAAAAATCAAAAATCACCAAGACAACATAAGGCATAACTCTCGGCCAAGCTCAAGAAATTTGGGAAATTTGTTCCAAACAAAATTTCTTCAAATTGATCAAATCAATCCTTAATAAAAACATATTTAAACATACTTATTCATCCAATTTTATTAAACATGCTCAAAACATTTTTACCCAAATTTTAACCCTATGTCAAATTTCATGCTTTTACTCGCTCTGATACCATTGTTGGAGTTTCTAGGTCCATAGGATCGAATAACAAACATGAAACAAGTGCGAATACAAATCGAGAAAGTCACGGAATACTTACATCGATCGGTTGAGCGACGCGGAGACAACAAAAACACTTTTCTGCCTCTCTTCACTGCTTGGCAGTGAGCAGCCCAGCTCACTTGTTTGGCGCCATTTGAGGATCATCTTCAAGCTCCAAGCTTTGTCGAATGGTTCCTGGCTCATGGGTGAACTTCCCTATCACCTTCGCATGTCTCTCGGAGTGCTAGATCTCTCGATCTTGTCACAAAATCAAGCAATTGTGCTTCCCTTTGTTCGGTCACTGCCCAGCAAAACAGAACAATTTTCAGCCCTCCATGGGCGTGAATGGAGAAAGAAAAATGGAGGAGAGAGAGAGATTTGTGTGTTATGTTTTTGTTTAGCAAAAAATAGTAATATATTTCCAAAACAATTACCAAATTTTTCCCTCCAAAACAAAGCATTAAATGCCAACCACACACATCAACTTACCATCAATCTATCACTCAGTGAATAGTGACTGGCGTCAATCACTCAAAGTGACAGACATCCATTACTTGATTGACGACTGATGTGACGCTAGAAGCGACTAGCGATTTGACGCTTGATTTGATTTTCCGCACTCAAATTCGAAATGCGAATGCGCTCGCAAATAATCTCGGGCTCGGGTTCGCTAATTCTAAATTAACAAATTTTCCGTTGCGTCGTTATTAAATTTAATTTAATTGAATAATCATGCCAAGCATAATTACTATTCATGTCGATAACGAATTAATTCTAAATTAATTCGTTCGCCCGAATTAAAATCTAATTTTAATTCTGCGTCGAAATCTAATTTCGTTTAATATATCAAATATATTAATTTACCGATTAATTTCAAATTAATCGTTCTCTCTCTTTATCTATATTTTATCCAAGATAAAATGTGATATGTGTGGTTTATACCCACTTATTATGGCATTCTCAGCTTATTATTTTGTTATAATTCGGGATATTTAATATCATTTATAATTTATTTTATGTTTTATTTATAGGGGCATTAAAATATGGATCGGGGAATAATTGCACGTGTTTTGGGAACTTTCGGGAAGACACTGGACGAGCAGGGAAGAATGGCGCCGAGGCGCCAAAATCCCATACAAGTTCCAGGGAGAATGGCGCCACGGCGCCATTCATCACAAGCAATGGGCGCCGAGGCGCCCATTCATTAAGCAACATGGGCGCCGAGGCGCCAATGAAGAGAGCCAGGCGCCTCGGCGCCCCAAAATGTCAACATTACACCCAAATTCCAGACGAATCAGCGCCGCGGCGCTGCGCAGGAAAGATTCACGCGTTCCAGGTTTCGTTTTTAGGTTTTTTCTGAAATCCTAATGGCACCCTGACACTTCTATAAATATAAGACTTCGTCCAAAACACACGGGAGGCTAATACAGAGCACAAAACACGAAATAAATATTTTTAGAGATCCAAGGAGAGGATTGAAGAGCGACAAGAAGAGACAAAGGCTGTAATATCCGGAGAGGAAGAGATTCAATTCGGGTTTTATCTTCTTATTTCTTTCTTAAAACTCCAATGATTTCCATTAAATTCGTGGCTTGATTATTCAATGTTTTATCTTTTGTCATGAATTTACTCCTTAATTCTGGAGAATGATGTAACTGATGCTTGAACCTTAATTTTAATTACTGATTTTGTTATGAAGTTTTATTGATTTATTTATATTCTTTTGAGTTTAATGCTTCTTGATTGTTGGCCACAATTTGAGATGATGAATGTTTAGAATCTATCACTCGAGAGAGGGGATTTTGAATAGATCTAGAGAATATAGCCTAGGATTTTATAGAGTTCGAGAGAATCTGTAGTCCTTTGAAGTCGTTAACATAGAATCACAAATCGTAATGAGTTGTTAACTATTGGATTTTTATAGAGATATCGAAGTCTATAGTTGATAATATTTTCACTCGGCACTCGAGAGAGGGAGTGAATATTTTAGGATCTTGACTTATAAATAATATAACTGAACAAAGATTAATTGGCATGAAAAATACATAGGAGACAGCTAGGTGAAATCAGGATCCAGAATCTCTATCGTATAGTTCCTCCTATCAAAATATTTTTATATTTTATTTATTTATTAAAAATCTTTATTATTTGTCGTCTAAATAAAGTTAGGATTATCAATTGTAGTACTTAGTGCGAGTTAACGCAATCCCTGTGGGTTCGACACTCTAACTCATTTATACTAAAACTTGACACCGTAACACTTGCGGTACGATATAAAAAATATCACAACAAAATGTCTCCGAAATTAATCTCAGATTAATTTTCTCTCTCAACTAATTAATCCCCATTAATTAAAAGTGCGAGTCATACGTCATCGGTGAATCTTTGGGAAGCGACCCATGAGATCCCCAGATATGTTGTCAGTATATACGGTCGTCGGACTATCCGAACACACAAGTACCAAGTACTACGTTTATACCGATTTACAAGACAAGATTGGCCTCTAGCAAAGCGCCATGCCTACCCAATTCTCCGGAAATATCCTTACAGGAATAAAATGATCTGTATCAGGCGTAGTATACGTAGTATTGCGTATTTCTGTCCAGTATCTGATGATTACATGCGAGGCCTGGGGCTGGTACAGTGTCTGCCCCGTACGAAGCATATATCGGATTACGAGCAACTAGTCTCTTTAATATCGGATAATCATGACCAAGTCATATTATCCCGACGGTTGCAACCTTATATAAAGAACCAGTTCTTTATCCCTGCGTGATCATCAACTCCATATGACTGGAGTGACACTTCCGTCTTGACATCACACCCAACCACTACGTTTCTCGATATACCCAGAATTGGCGTACACAGAAACCGGTTAAAGCCCGGGACGACCTCAACCAAAGTGTATTGATTGTCGTATGTATTAGCGGTGCAAGTCTCAGGTTAAGACCAAATACACCTACCCTGATTTCAGATTTCCATAGACACGCATTCATACTACCAATGGAATTCTGATGGGGTCTATCAAGAGCGAAGCTGTTTCCCATACCATCGGTGAAACACAACCTCCTATTACACTTGCATGAGTATCATATACCCAAATAAATGAGAACTATGCCGTTGTGCCCTCACAATGCGTACAAGTGTAATACTAGTCTTTTACGTATTCATCGATGTCCAATCTCAATAATACTCTGACTAGGGATGTTTAATGATTTATCCTTCGTGGATTGATACTGTCTCATATCATTCTCAATCCAGGAACAAATCATATGGACCTCTCATCATTTATATATCTAGGTGATCTAATCACAAATGATAAGAGTGTAATCTCATTTGTCACATAGTTAATTTGTACAACAACATCGTGATCTGTACAAATAGTGACGCTATGGGTCATAATTGTCCAACAGAAGAGAGGTATAGGCCGAGGAATCATATGCAAGAGCGGAGGCATGATAGAAGATATATGAGGTTTGATAGACATAAAGGATTTGATGACAATGTTGGGGCAGTTGTGGAACCCATAGGGTCGGATCGGTGCCAGTGGAAATGGGTCTAACCCATGGATATCAAGTATGGGTGTAATTTTAATTTATTTAATGAAATACTATATTCCATTACGAGTGTATAGGAAAAAATCGGCGCTGAATCGGAGTCCGGAAACTCAAAAATGAAGCAACATAAAATTCTCGTGCTTAACTTTTTTTTTTGTTTTCTTTTATATGCTTCAGTTCACTTTCCAGTTAGTTGAAACAATTAGGGTATTTTACCCTAATTATTTCCGGTCTTCCCTAAACACTTCAAAAATACCCAAAATTAATTTTTAATTTCAAAACCAACATAAACACATATTATAGAATAAAAATCAAGTTTTTCAAAATATCAAATATTTTTACAAAAATATAAATTTATTCTAAATATGCACTTTCGTAAATTTTGAATCAAATACACAAATCAAATTAGAATCCCAATAAGAAATATCTCTTGAATAATTATAAGTCACTCAAAAGTGGTCAAGTGATTCTAGAATGGTAGCCATAGTTTTAAGCTTTAATTTAGGGTTCCAAACTCTAATTAATTATTTCATGCCCAACATGAATATTTTTACCTAATTACAAGCATGTTGTGTTTATACTTCTAAAGTATCATAACATAATTGATTAGACTTATTCAACATTAAGCTATGTGATCATGCATCTAATACATAAATAAACATAGCTTAGGAGAAGATCAAACATTACCTAATAAGCTTGATGTAAGATCCAATCTACTTCTCCTTGTTGAAATTGTTGGAGAACCTCTAAGGTGTGTAATCTCGACTTCAAGATCCAATCTCCATTTCCAACGCAAGTGTAGGCATTGCATTTTCGCATGTGAAACCCGATGATGAGTCTCAATTGGAGGCACTACCTTTTTTAGCTAAGGATATTGCGGGAAACGGAGGTCGGAAGTGGAAATTCGGAATAAGTATGTCATCAAGTTCATTCCACAAGTTCACTGTCTTCGTTGGTGCTGCGTTCGTTACTTCGTTCGAACCTCGTGCAGATTGCGGACGTTCGTGCCACGTTTTAATTGGCGTTCGAAGGGCGCCGGTATTTCTGGTTTTGCTACTAGCCTCGCACCCCAGCCCATTTAGCCCCCCAAAGCCCATAAAACACATCCCAAATTAAATAAATAAATATTAATTTAAACATTAAACATTAAATAAAATATTTAAACCATTTACCAAACTTAAACTAAAATCATGCCTAATAAATAAATTGAATATATTATATACTAAAACTAAAAAGAAGATATACCTAATTAAAATCAATCCTAACCAATTAAAGCCAATCATATATTTGACTTCCTAATCTAATAAGATAATTACCAATCTAAAATATTTGCATTCTTAAACCAACACAAATTAAATATTACAACTTCCTAATTTAAAATATTTTGTCCCCCCTCAATCTTGTGTATGCCTTTCTTGGAAATCCTAATTGAATGCCAAAATCCTTTCATTGTGAGACAAGGGCAACCCCTAGCTCTCTTCTATATAAACAACCCCTAACCTAGCCACCCCTTCTCTCCACTCTCTATAGCTCATACACACAATTCACACAAGAATTATAGCAAGAAATACTAGACATCACAAGCATATCACTCCTTTGATCCTTACCCTCACACCACCGAAAATCACACCAAAACAACCCCTAACCACCACCGAAAATCACACAAAACACAGCAGTCTAAACCACACCAAAACAGTCCTTAAAATCCCTTAAAACAGTAACATAAAATACACTTACAATACTTGAAATAACCACACAAAACCACACCAAAAAGAACATCAAAACAGTCCACCAACAGTAAGCAGAAAACACAGAGGGAACGGCAGCAAAACCATAAGGAAACAGCAGCAAAACGGAGTCGGAACAGTAGCTCGAGTAGCCGAACAGCGAAGGAAGAAGCAAACCAGTGAACCAGAAGAGTTGCGGAGCTTTACCCCTTCCGATCTTCGTGGAACGCGAGTCTGAGAGACAGCTTAAAAGGTTAGACCTGAGGGTATCTTTCACACTTATTCTTATTTAATTTCAGGTCATTTATTCTTGATTATATTTCCTGTATTTGTGGCATTCGTTGTGTGTATGATGTGTATTGTGGGTATTGGATGAATGGAAGAGTGTTGTCTCTTGTGGTATATAGGATGGAAACCCAGACGTAAATTCCGTAGCCGAATCCGAATGGACGGTAGTGCGGTCTGTACTTGGGACACAACTCCACGTACCACTTGAGTAAACGGCACCTTCTCTTGTTTTGTGTTGCTTTGGTTTATTTAATTCTTGTCATTTAAATTCTGCATGTTGTTCATTCCCGTATGATACGATCGAGTGCATGGGCTTAGTAAGTGCGATGAAAGGTCCCCTAATTGGAGGGTTAAAATCCTTCACCACGATGCTCTGCCGCACCGATTGATGTGTGTTCGGTTGAATGCGAAATACGCTCAATCGGACATACTTAGTTTGATATGATTGTCTTTATTTTCGTATGCATGATTCAACCGAGCACATGGGCTTAGTAAGTGCGATGTGAGATCCCCTATGGGGAGGGGCTAAAGCCATTTACCATGAGGCTTTGCCGCGCCGGTTGATGTATGTTCGGTTGGATACAAGATACGTTCAATCGGGCACACTATGTTTAATATTATTGCTTTTTATTCTATGTATGCATGATTCAGTCGAGCGCATGGGCTTAGTATGTTGGTCTAAAGGTCCTCTCTTTGAGAGATCAAGAGCCCCAAAAGGCCACCTTTACGGCAGTACTTCACTGCGCCCCCCCTTTATTTTTTCGTTTATGTATTGCGTCACATTTCCTGCATCAGGTCTGTTCCCGTTCGAACACGTTTACGAACGCAACTCGAACGCGCATGTATTTTGCCTTGTCATGCATCAGGTCTTGCTTATGTTCGAACGCGTTCATGAACGCCGTACGAACGTGAGCATTCTGTTTCATTTCCGTTCGAACGCGTTCACGAATGCCACACGAACGTGAGCATTCTGTCTCATTTCCGTTTGAACGCGTTATCAAACGCCATACGAACGCGAACCTTCTGTTTACCGTTCGAACGCGTTTACGAACGCTACACGAACGCGCACCCACATAATTGAGTCCTCTTCATTAGATTTCATGCATAGTTTTCCTAGTAGCTATCCCCACATGCATGAATACAAATATGTTAATGTATTACAGTTCATATGCTTATGCCGTGATAACATTTGAGTATTATTTCTTGCGGTATATCGGATGGAAACCCAGACGTAAATTCCGTAGCCGATTCCGAATGGACGGTAGTGCGGTCTGTACTTGGGATACAATTCCACGTACCACTTGGAAAAGTGCCCATATGTGTGCTTGTATGGTTAATATTTGTGCTTGTGTTTTCCTGAATGTAATATGCAAATGAAGTTGTATGTTCGTTGCTATTTTGATATATGTTAAGAATGCAATTTTAAATGTAAGATATATGTGAAATGTGTACATAAGTTTTATTTTGCATATGAAAATTTAGAAGCATGATACTCTTGGAAATAAGTGTTACTTAAGCTTGATTAAATTATTACATAAATCCTTTCATTACAAGTGACATAAGTAAGGGACCATTCCGAACCCAATGGTTTGAGGTCTTCCCTTGCGAGGGGTGAGTGCGGCCTTAAATCTTTGTCCCGGTTCACACCGGGTGGCGACTCCATATTATTTAGTATTTCCCAACTAGTGCCGCGAGCCTAGAAACGGCGTCGCCCAGGTCCTGTTGTCCACAGCAAGCAAGCTTCACTTCAAGATCTAATCTTCATTTCTCCTTAATGAAATGTTTTAGAGACCTCACAAGCTTCTCTAAACACTTCTCTAACTTAGGCTGATCTCTTAAGAATTTTCTTATGCTTGTATTTGTACTTGTAATTAAAACCTTCCTAAAGCTTGCTATTTATAGCAAAACTTAGGTAATTTTTAATTAATAAAAGTTGTAATCAACTTTTAAGTGGTCTTAATCCAATTTGTCCAAATATGTATAATTAGGTGTGACTTATCTCCATTGTCTCCCACTTTAATTTAATCCAATTAAATCAAGCCAAGGATTAGGAAATGGATTAGTTAAATATTTGCCATCTTGATTTAATCCAATTAAATCAAGCCAAAACCACTTATTATTACATACTTACAATTACCATAATATCCTCAAATGGTAGAGATAATTATGATTTTACAATTAAGCCCTTGTGTAATTATTGAATTAATCTAATTAGGTCAAGGTAAATAATCAATGTTATCCAATAACACTTGATTATCTTAGTTGATAATTATAATATTGAATATTATCTTTTATAAAAAATAATCGGCTACCCAAGTGCTCAACGAGTACACTTTATATTGGGACTCTCTAAGTTCAGACACATTCGTCATATAAGCCTAGCTAATATGTACGCAATTTGGCCACCTCCGAATTCGCGAAGAACACGAACGACCTTTATGAACTATACAAGTCGAGGCTATCACATATGTTTAACAATCATTCCACGTAGGCTATCCGAGTTGTGCTTAGAAAACATAGAATACACTGTCAAGTTTTCGAGACGCAGATCTCATGTCGACATGTCCATGATTTTTCATAACTGATGCAATCCACCCTAGGTGATCGACTTTGGCCAAAGATTTAAGAATCGTGACTTTACTTACATGGATACCTAAACCCTTATGGTACACATACGGGCCGACAGATCCTATCTTGTTTCGCACTTGATTACTGAGTGCATCAGTCTACACCCAACTAACACCTAGAGGTCAGACCATGAAAGGTTTCTGACATACATGACATCTAAGTGTGGATGATCTTACACAAAATCAATGTTATCACATAGTCAAAAGATTACATATGCTACTCGACTCGAGGAGATTCCTATTGACGGTGGTGTGTACTTCTAACTATTAGGAATCGCTTGTGAGTCATTCAGTATTCGCTTCAACGAATACCCACATGTCTATACGATTTTCCAAAACTCATGGTACATCCGGTTAAACCATTAGAACTCCAATTCCAATATACGACATGTGTTAGTCTTCTAGGTTATAGGAATTCGACCGTATTCCAAAACCAATGACTAGGAATATTTACTTTAAGAATAGTTTACACCTAGTGTCAAAACTATTCTAAGGTCGATGTCATTCTTAGCATATCTATACATCAATCTAATACGTATAATGACAATACCATTAATGAGGTATGAAATGAAAAATGTAGTTATTTTATTAATAAATAATAAAATATACAAAACGGATTGACACTCCAAGCACCAACTCCATCAAACTCCCACTTGCTTAGTGCCAATCTGGATGGTACCGTATTCTCATCTTCTCCACATGTTTATCGAATAACTTAGGAGGTAAGGCCTTTGTAAGCGGGTCTGCTATGTTGTCTTGTCCTTAACCTTCAAGACCACTATGTTTTTTCGTTCAATTATCTCTCTAATTACACGGTATTTCCTTTCCATGTGTTTAGATTTGGAATGCGCACTCGGCTCCTTAGCCTGCACGATGGCTCTGTTATTATCACAGTACAATTGGATCGAATCTGTAATACTAGGCATAACGCCAAGTTATGTGATAAAATTTATAATCCAAATAGCTTCTTTAGGAGCTTCTGAAGCCGCTATAAATTCCGCTTCAGTGGTGGAATCAACTGTTGAGCCTTGTTTTGAAAAACACCAACTAATCGCACCGCCATTAAGGGTAAATATGTATCCTGATGTAGATTTTCCATCATCTGGATCTCCATGGAATTCAGAGTCTGTATAACCCTTCACTTGTTGCTTATCTTCTCCATATATTAGAAACTTATCCTTGGTGCCTTTAAGATATTTCATGATATATTTCACGGTTGTCCAATGATCATTACCTGGATTAGATTGATATCGGTTGGTCACACTGACACCGAAACTGATGTCAAGTCTAGTACATAGCATATCATACACTATGCTTCCAATACAAGAAGAATATAGCAAGTTAGACATCTTAACTCTCTCTTCCTCAATTTGAGACTCCATTTTCTTCGAAAGATGTATGTCGTATCAGAAAGATATATTTGCTGCCTTGTATTTGGTAAAACTGTACATTTCTAACATCTTATCTATGTACGTCGATTGTGACAACCCTATAAGCTTTCTAACTCTATATCGGTAGAGCCTTATACCTAGTATATATGAAGCTTTACCCATATCTTTCATGGAGAAGTTCTTACAAATGTAGGCTTTCACACTTTGCATCATCCATATATCATTTCCTATGATAAGAATGTCATATATATATAAGACCAGGAAAACTATCATGCTCCCACTAACTTTCTTATAAACAAATGGTTCTTCCTTATTTTTTATGAATCCAGATAATTTAATTATCTCATCAAAATGACGATTCCAGCTTCGAGATGTCTGTTTAAGTCTATAATAGACTTTTGGAGCTTACAAACCAAGTTTGAAGTCTCACTGGATACGAAACCCTCTGGTTGTTTCATATAGATATCCTATTCAAGGAATCCATTTAGGAAAGCAGTTTTCACATCCATATGTCATATCTCATAGTCGTGATATGCAACAATGACTAAAAGAACCCTAATGGATTTTAGCAAGACTACTGGTGAAAAAATTTCCTTATAATCAATCCCATGACATTGAGTGTAATTTTTTACTACCATTCGGGCCTTAAAGGTTTCCACCTTTCCATCGGGCCCTCGTTTCCTTTTATAAACCCATTTACAACCAATAGGTTTAAATCTTTCAGGAAGTTCAACTAAATCATAGACTTGATTGGCATGCATTGAATCCATTTCGGATTTCACGGCTTCCTGCCATTTTCCCGAATCGCTATCAATATCGTTTCTTTATACGTAGTCGAATCTGTTTCCTCCAAGAGGAGAACATCAAGGCTCACATCAAATGTTAAAAACAGTCTCTCATGAGGCCTTGATATTCTATTGGACTTATGTAGAACATGTGTTGCAGATCCTTCACCTGGTTGGATCTCTGGTTCCATCTCAGGTTCCTTAATGTTTCGATCAAACTCATCAAGTTTAATCTCTCTACAATTCACACTTTCTCTCAAAAATTACTTTTCAAGAAAAGTTGCAAAGCGAACAACAAATACATTTCGTTGCTCGGAATCGTAGAATTGATATCCCATGGAATTATCATGATATCCAACGAACCTACATTTATACCCTCTGGGTGCTAGTTTATTCCGCTGCGCAATTCTAACGTATGCAGGACAACCCAAAATCTTTAAATGCTTAAGACATGGATTTCTACCGTACCATATCTGATAGGGGGTCATAGAAATCACTTTCAATGGAACCCTATTAATTATGTAGGCAGCAGTTTGTAAAGCGTAACTCCAAAGGTAATAAGTAAGATCTGTATAGCTCATCATCATTCGTACCATATCCAATAAAGTACGATTTATACGCTCAAAAACTCCATTGTGTTGAGGTGTTCCTGGGGGCTATATTGGGCGAGAATTTCATTCTCCCTTAAATAATTTCTGAATTCTTCACTCATGTATTCACCGCCTCGATCTGATCTAAGGCATTTAACAAATTTACTGGTTTGTTTTCTACTTCGTTTCAGAATATTTTGAACTTGTCAAATGTTTCCGACTTATGTTTCATCAGATAGACATATCCATATCTAGACTTGTTATCTGTGAAAGTTACAAAGTATGTTGAACCATCATGAGCGGCATGATTTAATGGACCGCACACATCGCTATGTATTAGCTCCAGTAAATCTCCAGCACGGTGTCCAACACCTTGAAATGAGGCATTTCTCATCTTTCCTTGGATACATGACTCAAAAATTGGATAAGGATCTAAGGTAAGATTTTCAATCAAACCATCTTTTACCAATTTGGATAGACGTCTAACACCTATGTGGCCCAATCTCATATGTCATAATTCAATATTATTTAGTTCAGACTTCCTACTTGTATTTTTCTATATATTAAAGACATCTCTACATGTTTCCAAAAAATTGTGACCGTCTGATAAAGAACATTCACATTTCAATAAATTATATTTATCATACAAACATAAAGTTTCATCCTCAATGTTTATTTTATATCCCTCTTTATCTAATATTGGCAGTGATATTATTTGTCTGATAATTGAAGAAACATAATAATAGTCATGCAAATATAATTTACATCCATTTGAGAGATCTAGAACAACTGTTCCTATGGCTAGACCCGGCCACGGTTCCGGTTCGGAACCGGAACCGAATCGGTTGGAACAAGAAGGTTCCGATTCCAACTGATTTCGGTTCCGATTCCGGAACCGGAACCGTAGCCGACCAGTTCGGTTGGGGTTCGACCCCAACTCGAACCGGTACGGTTCCACCGGTTCTACGGTTCCAACCGGAACCGTTAAAAAAAAACAAAAACAAAAACCCTCCCCCAACGCCCAACGGGGGCAATTGGGGGGTAGAGAGTCGTTTGGCTCCCTGCCCAAATAAATTAAAAAAATGTTTTTTTTTTTTTATATTTATAAAATAAAATCTAAATTACTAATATATCCCTAATAACGGTAATAAAACGGTTATATTTATGGGCATTTTTGGTATCAAGAAAATTTTAAAACTCTATAAATAGGGTTCATTTTTCATTATTGCAACACACCAAATTCTCAACTCTCTCATTTCCTATAATTCTCTTATTCTCAATCTCAATTCATACAATTCTCTTATTCTCAATCTCAATTCAATTAGTTATTATCATTCTTAATTAGTCAATTTTCTTATTTTTCTTTTTAATTTCTCAAACGAAAAATGGCAAGCTCATCTGAGAACATAATGTCAAATATGCCAACCCAAGAGAGCGGCCCTAATGTCGGTGCACAATCACGGAGAAGAGAAGTTAAGGCTCGTTCCTCGGATGTTTTCAAAATTCATTTTCATTTGGAACGCCTAGAAGATGATACACAACGAGCAATTTGCAACTATTGTGGGTTACCTATAAATTTTCTGGTGGATACGGCAATATGATCAAGCACCTGGAAAGACATCATCCGGTTGAACTTGGAATTGATATGACACAAACTCAAATGGCTAGGTACGCATCATTATGTAGTTTTTCAATACACCATAATGCATCTTTGTCAAGCATTTCAATACAAACATGCATTATGTAGTTTTTTCTCTCAACATGTTCAAAATGTCACACTTTATCCTAGTCAATGAGATATTTGTGAAAATATTTTAGATATTTTAAAAGTTTTTAATGAAGCTACTTTAACTTTTAGCAGTGTTTATTATCCAACAACACATTTATTTCTTCTTGAAAGTTTGAATATTGTTGGTGCTCTCGATGAACATGCTGAAAGTAGCAATCTTAATGATATTGTTTTGCTAGAAGCCATTACTATTATGAAGTTAAAATGTTTGAATTATTTTAGAGACATTCCTTTACTTTATCTTATTGCTGTTGTTTTTGATCCTAGATTTAAATTAGAAGGTTTGAATGGTGCTTTACAAGCTTACTATGGTTATTTAGGATATTAGATGAAATTGATATTACAAGAATAATGACGAAATTAAGAAATGATTTAATTGAGTTATTTAATGATTATATTGTAAGATATAACTTGGGAACATTAGGTGAATCTAGTAGTAGCGAACCGGTAATTCAAACAAGACTTAGCGCAGGGGATCGTTGGTTATTGCAACGAAATAAAAAAGCTAGGGATACGATAACTAATAACCCCGAATTAGATAATTATTTATCTACAAATTTCGAGTTTCCTATTGAAAGTTTAGTTAGTAAAAATTTTAAAATCCTTGACTGGTGGAACCCACATCAAAATATATATCATGTTTTATCAATTATTGCTAAAGAGATATTGGCAACACCTATTTCCACCGTTGCAGTTGAGCAAGCCTTCAGCATTGGAGGCAATATATTGGAAGCTAGACGATCTTCATTACATCCAAGCACTCTAGAAGCAACAGCTTGTGTGGATGATTGGACTCGAGCTGATCTGAGACAACAAGAAGATGCCCCCGATGATTTTGAAGATTTGTTCGATAATGCATCTGTAAGTACAACAACAAGTGCAAGCGGAACCGGAGCCGGAGGATCAACTGATAATGATGATTGATAATTGTAAAATTGTAAATTTACAAATGAGATATGTCTTAAAATTGTAATGGAACTACGTGAACTTTGATTCCTCTCACCATTGGAGGATACGTAGGCAACTTAAATTTGTAAAAATTTAAGCTCAAGCTCTTCAATGTAATAATTTTATTTATTTATAAAATTAATCTCATTTATTTTATTTTATTTTCAAAATAAAAAAAAGGTTCGGAACCGAACCGAACCGGTCGATTCCGGTTCTGTTCAAGGTTCCGGTTCCACACTTGTGGAACCGGAACCGAACCGTCGGCCGGGTCTACCTATGGCATTGACATCCAATGTCTAGCCATTGCCAACTCTAAGATGGATCTCCCCTTTATTCAACCTTTTTTAACCCTCATTTCCTGCAGGGAATTGCAAATATGAGTAGGACTTCCAGTGTCTAACATCCATCCACTATTTGAATCTAACGCTAATGAGATGTCAATAATTGGAAAAATACAAAGTGTACCTGAGGGTCCTGCTTTAAGCTCTGGACAGTCCTTCTTCCAGTGTCCAGACTTTTTGCATTGTAGACATTGATCACGAGCTACTTTCGGTTTTGCGCCTTTGCGCTTCTTGGAGTTTTTCTTTGATATCTTCTTATTCCCCATCTTTATTTTCTTTGACTTCCTAGAAGTCTTTGAAGAGTCAGCTCCACCATGGAGATATAGTGCGGGGTTGCCTTTCTTCAAATCTTGCTCTGCCGTGCGTAGCATGTTATGAAGTTATTCGTATGTGGCTTGCATAGAATGCATATGGTGTTGGGGTTTTGGGCGATGAGGCGCAGTGGAAGCGCGGGTTCGGGCGAAATCGTATTTTTTTTTAAATACCGAATAAATTATTCAATATCTAATATGAATAATTTATTCTTATTTCACCTAAACATATTTATTCAATACCAAATATTGACATAAACAAGTTGAAAACTCGCGAAACTTTTACGAAAACCGCTTTTCTGTAAATTTACCTAAAATACGTTTTTGACCTAACCGACTACCCGACACCTATGGAAACTGCCCAGGTCAGCTCCAATAGTGTCAGGGCAGTTCATGGGCTTCCCGAACAGTGACAAACTCACTATTTGGACAGCCGTCATCCGGTTGGCTCAAAATCCATCCGGTAACGCCGTTTTTGGCCGTTTTCGTTTATTTCAAGTCGGAAACACTTTCCAACAATTGTGCCAACTCCCAAAACACATCCATTACATTCATAAAACATCAAATATATCACATAATTTCCAGTTTAGATAAATCAGATTAGTAAACCGAAAATTACCATTTTCATGCTTTTAATCCAAAATTTCAAGATTAATCAAATTAATCAACACACCGAATCAAGTCACCACACATTTGAAATAATCTAGAACAATTCTAGGAATAAAAGGAGTGGCTATTACACTCTATAATGGCAACAAGGTTTTCCAACAATAATTTGAACAAATTGGCCTAATATTACAATAATATCAACCAACTATACTTCACATATGCTTATAGTTTCCAATTCCATCCACCATTAACAAAAGCCCCAAAAATCAGATTTGAAAGGAACCCTAGAACACTCCTAATAATTCAAGAAACAAGAAACAACTTTCTAAGCTCAAGAGGATGAAGGATTACCTATTAATCTCCAAATTCCCAAGCTTTTTCCTTGAATTTCCTTCAAAATCTTCATGAATTTGTCAAACTATTTTTGAAACCCATGAAACCCATTTTTGGTATGCTTGGACGTTGATGATGATGGTCAAAAGAAGAAGAAAAACTTTTTTTTTTTATTTTAAAAAAGGGAAGGAACGAAAATAAGGGCAATATTGTTCTTTTTGAAAAAATTTAATTTGATCAAAAATCAAATTAAATCCTAAAATGCCATATGTCACCAATTACATCTCACCATGTATCATTCAATAATTGACTAATGGATAAGACATTAATTTCCAATTATTTAATTATTTAACCATTAAATAATTAAACAATTAATTAACATACATATATGTATTTTTATTTACATTAAATAACAAATACATATATTTATGGCATGCATCTCATTTGATGAATAATTAATGTGTATCTAATCGTATTATGTATTAAATACAAATACACAATAATTATTATTGGACAAAATCCCTTAATGCATGTGTTATCGTTTAACCGATTAAACGATCCGAATTAACTCACTTAATCCGGTGAAGTATTATGAATAATCTGTATTATTCATATCAAGTTGCCTAAGTGCTCAACGGGTACACTTCATATTGTGGGACTCTCTAAGTTTAGGTTTATCCGTCACGAAATCTAATTTCGTGTCCATAATCCACCCACTCATGAACTATGATGACCACAGATAATCTCGCTAAACTATGCAAGTCGAGGTCATAGCATACGTATAATCCATCTGTCACAGGTCATCCGTATTATACATGAGATATATATGAGAACATCAAATCTGTTCGGTATAATACAGTCGACTTTCAATTTACGATCTCTAAATACACTCGGAACTGATTTCCGAAGTTATACCACGGCCATAGATTTACTAGATCGTAAACACGTGCTGGACGCATATGCCCTGTACACAGGACTAATAGATTCTACCTTGATACGCACATGATATCATGAGCATCATTCCACACTCAACGAACATGTGAAGGTCTGATCATGGCTAGATCGTTGACGTGACTGCTATCAAAGTGTGGAGGATAACTCATATATCCATAGTGGTATCTTAAGTCGAAGGACCACTATTCTCGCTCAACTCGAGAAGGTTCCTATTGACATTGGTGTACCATCTATTAGGAAACCTTCAGTGAGTCGTTCAATGTTTTATCAAATAAACACCTACATGTCTATACGAGTCTCTCGAGACTCATGGTTCACTAGGATAAACCATCAGACCAAGTCACAATATACGACATGTACTGGTCTCAGCGGATTTTACTAACCGACCCGTGTTAGTAAATCTTGACCAGGAACTTTATTTAAGGATATACAACTAATAGTGCGCTTCCCAATGTCAATTACAAACTACGTTGTAACTGCGCACTATACTGTAAATCCTAGGGTCTTTGTCTAATATACACGTATCACTGAACCAGATTCAGTTTCGATCTAATCGTAATAAGATATCTAATCGCAATTAGATCGAATAAGCGTATAAAAGACAAGGGTGCTACCGTAAAAAATTAGTAATATTATGGAAAATATAATTGCTCGTATTTATGAATCGGACATTAATACGATTTAGATTGGCACTCCGAGCACCAACCCTAACATATGGAAGTTCAATACAAAGCCAGTATAAGAACCAGAAAAAGAAGACATAATCAAATAACGGCCCAGCCGTTCATCAAACACAATGCATTGTCGTTACATATATCGAATCTGGTCGATCATGTTCAAAACATGAGTGCCGACAACTCCTCATTTTAGCTTATAGGAATCTAAAAGTTTCATCATTGGATTAGCGGCAGCCATCTACAAGACAATATTTTTGAGTAGTAGTAGAACAATTTTCATTTAAAAAGTGATAACACTAATTGATTATGGAATTTTAAATCTATTAGTGCCATCCCACTACTTTACGTAATTCTGTAATCTCTCTTAACAGAAAAATTGAAATTTGACTATCAAAATTTCATAGCGGGAAGTGGATCCCATGACATTTACTTCAGCCTCACACTTAGGGATGGCAAGAAGATCTGGATCCGGCCCGGGTCCGCATGGACCCAGAAGACCCGGGTCCGGTTAGACCCGGATCCGCTAAAAAAAATTGCGGATCCGGGTCTTATTTTAGAGGACCCGCATCAAACCGGGTCCGGATGCAGGTCGGGATAATTCCGGACCTGGGTACCCGGGACCCGGTTTAATTAAAAAAAAAAAAACAAATTAACCCTAAATCGTAAAATCCATCATTCGGTCATTTCATTCCCTCCCAGTCTCTCAATTCAACTCTCAAATCTCAAGTTCTCAACCCACGCCAGTCGGAAGTCGCCACTCGCCAACATCTTCAGTTCATCTTCTTCATCTTCTTCAATCTTCTTCAGTTCATCTTCTTCACCCACGCCAGTCGCCAGTCGCCAAGAGCTTGCTCATATCACAGAATCATACGACAAGAGCTGAGAAATGGGTTCGTTAGAATAATGGGCTTGTAAAAATTAAAACCATAGCCCACTTAACCTCTTCCAGGTCTCCATCCTCACCCTCTATATATATAAAAATCATCCATGTAAAAACCCTAGCAGCTAAATTCAAGAGCTCGCTTAAATGAGAAAAATTCAAAAGAATATCTTATGTGATTGATGAAATGTTTTGTATGTTTTTTGTTTTCAATTTTTTTGGTAAAAGAAGTGTTATGGGCAATGATTACAAAGAGAGAGCCCAATAAAATTTTTCTGGAGAGACTTTTTTCCCCCAAATTGTCGATTTGGATATTTGTAAAAAAAAAAAAAAGTGGGCAGTTGCGGATCCCGGGTCCATTCCGGGTCCGGACCCGGAAGTGCTTAATCGGGTCCATATCCGGACCCGGGTCCGCCAAATTGCTTGCGCGGATCCGGATCCGAAAATTGACATCCCTACTCACACTAATGACGATATTGGCTTTTGTAAACTTATTAGGTATACCTCCAAGGTCAATCACTTCACGTGACTCTTGGTTTCGTCCTGAACCGTTTCTTATCCTTACACTAATGACAATATTGGATTAAGACGTGTTCTAAGTGTATATTTGTCAATATGCACTAATGAGCTTCATATGTGCACCCTCACACTAATGACGATATTGGGCGACTACGTTAACTCATCACGCTACATCTAATATTTTACCGGAGCGACCTAAGTTTCGAACACTTATACCCTCACACTAATGACGATATTGGATATAAGTAGTAAGAACTCATTCATCTCCGTATTAACAAGATGGACCATCCAATAATGCTTCAACATTACTAATACTATTACTTAAAAGTATTACCTAATCACGGGAGATTTAAGACAATCAAGTAATTAAATTTATTATGTCAAAACTTTAATTTAAAACATGCAATACATATCTAATATGTCTTATGCATAATTAAATTAAAATTACTATGACATAGATTCAAAACATGTGTTATGTGGTTAAACCTTTGCTACCGATACCATTCTGTTGGGGCAGTTGTGGAACCCCTAGGGTCGGATCGGTGCCTCGGAAATCAGAAATGGGTCTAACTCATGTATTTTAAGTATGGGTGTAATTTTAAATTATTTAATGAAATATTATATTCCATTACGAGTGTATAGAAAAAAATCGGGGCTGAATCGGAGTCCGGAAACTCAAAACCGAAGCAAAACAAAATTCATGCGGGCAATGCGCGTACACGCGCGCACTACTGAACCTTTTTTTTTATATGCTTCAGCCGGTCTTCCCTAAACACTTCAAAAACACTCAAAATTAATTTTTAATTTCAAAATCAACATAAACACATGTTATAGAATAAAAATCAAGTTTTTCAAAATATCAAATATTTTTACAAAAATATAAATTTATTCTAAATACGCACTTGCGTAACTTTGGAATCAAATACATAAATCAAATGAGAATCCCAATAAGAAATGTCTCGTGAATAATTCTGGGTCACCCAAAGGTGGTCAAGTGATTCTAAAATGGTAGCCATAACTCTTAGCTTTAATCTAGAGTTCCAAACTCTAATTAATTGGTCCATGCCCAACATTAATATTTTGACCTAATTACAAGTATGTTGTGTTTATACTTTTAAAGTGTCCTAACACAATTGATTAGCCTTATTCAACATTAAGCTATGTGAGCATGCATCTAATACATAAATAAACATAGCTTAGGAGAAGATCAAACATTACCTAATAAGCTTGATGCAAGATCCAATCTACTTCTCCTTGTTGAAATTATTGGAGAACCTCCAAGGTGTGTAAGCTCGACTTCAAGATCCAATATCGATTTCTGACCGATGTTGCCACACGCGTATAATGCAAGAGCACGTATCGTTCAAATAGTATAAAAAGTATCGATCCCATGAGGACTTAATACCTAATCTATTAATTTTATGAGGCCAAATGATTACTAGTATCTATTGGATTGATTGTTTGATTGGAATAGTGACTTTAAAATTAAAACAAGTAAATAAAAAGACGCGAAAGTAGATTGAGGAAAATTCAAATTTATAAAACTATCCAGGGTTGTGAATTCTTCCAATATCTTTTTAAAGATGAAGTGATTATTTTATGTTTGCGTAACATATTGGTTTACTAACCTGTAACACGAAATTATGCAAAAGCCTCTGTCGATGGTCAGCTGCACATACCCAGTGTAATCCAATTAAACCATATGTCCAAATTACCTGGATTTATTAAGTTTAAGTTCCAATTGTGGTTACCCCCCCCCCAGCCCGACAGGTATATGTCTATCCTATAAGGAAATCTATTAATGGGTTATATATCCTCAAGGAAGATCGTAGGCTATTAAGTCTAAAGCTGAAACCTAAAATTCATTTGTCAAGTTTATTTTAAGTTTACCAGATCAATCTTATTAGTGGCCAGTTAATAAGAAGCATTAGGAATAAGACTTAATAAATAAACCTTTATATTACCTAAACTATAAAATAACCCCTTTATAAACCGGTGATATTGGAATTCATCACAACCCCGGATAACGGGCTTAGCTACGACACATATTTACAACTAGTAAAAATTTAAATAAAATAAAAGACATAAAATGAAATGATGGAAAGTAAATGAAGAAAAATACAATGAATGAAAATGCTAGGGCTAGAAGATCCACTTTTATTACTAATATTTTAGATATCTCCCTTAATATATTAACTTGTGTGATATTACCAACCAGCCATATAGGCGGTGACCTGATTAAGTCAAATTAATATTTAATTACCAATCGACCAACCAGACGGTATCCATGTTTAGTTAGGTTAAAACCAATTTATTAATAATTACAAACCGACCAATATAGCGGTATCCTCATTAAGTCAGATTTTAAGTAGTTATTATATTATAGTTAATGGAGATTAATCTAAATAACAATAATAAAAGCTTTACCTTTCACCATAGCAGAGTGAAGTTACATCCTCATAGCTGAATAGTAAAAACTGAAAAAGTAAAGAAAGTAAATTACTATTACAAAAGTAAAAAAAATTAATTACAGAACTTGAAATTAAAATAAACTAGATACAAACTCCTTATTATTATAAGAGAATTCAGAGAGGAAGGTACATTTGAAATAAAAAAAATGAGCTGAATTTATAAACGTCGATAGGCCTTGCGCGTCGCGACGCGCCGCATTTTACGACGTGAAGTGCGACGTGGCTTGCGGATCGACTAACACGTGGCGGACTTAAATTATTGGCCAAGTGTCACGACGCGATAAATTTGCCTTGCGTCGCGACGCTGACGTCAGCAATGATGCAATCTTCAATGATGAGTGTCGGCATCATGTGATGGTGACATGTGTCATCGGCGTACGTTAGCATGATCGGCGCACATTAGCAAGATCAACGCACGTTAGCACGACGTATTTTAACAAATATTGCACGTTAGCTCGGCGCATTTTAGCAGACTTCTCAGACGGTGACACGTGTCCTCGGCGTATTTTAGCAGCTCACGGCGCACGTTAGCGGTCGCGACATGCTATTCGTGTCGCGACGCGAAAAATTTCATTTTTTACCCCTTTTTTTTTTTTTTTCATTTTTTACTGTTTTGGCCCCGAATCACCTCTAGAGAGTCCTGAAACTTTATTTATCTACAAAATAACACAAAACACATCAAAATATTCACAAAAATCAAGATTCTATACAAAATATTAGGTCAAATGTGTGGAAAATAATGATACATTTACCACTCATCACACCTCCAAACCTAACATTTTGTTAGTCCTCGAGCAAAACAATAAAATAAAAAACATAAATAAAGCTAAGCCACATTCGTAGGGATCACAGTTACATTTGGCATATGCAACAAGCCTTTAAACCCCTAGGTGTCCCTAATGAACGCGTTGGAGTCTCGTGATGGCTTACAACAACGATACCCACAAACGTTTTACAAAAGTAAAAAGATAGTAAAACTAATGCACACAAAAGGAAAAAAAAAAAGAGACAATAGAAAAAAGAATAAAGAAGTTAGTGACTAAACATGTGAAATTTCTTATCCAAGTTAATAGTTATTTTGTTTCTTTCTAAATTACCGAATAAGTAAATTCTCTGATTATATTTACCATTCTCCATATACACAGTAAGCAAAATATTAATCAACTTATTTTGCCCACAATAGTCACAAGTGCAGTTGAGAAGAGAGTAATATTTTTGTCCTAAAGTTTTATCAGAATTCACACCTTTTTGCAGCAATTGAATAATTTTTCTGATTTTTCTGGTTTTTTTATTGATTTTTCTTTTTATTTATATACAATATCTTCCATCTATGTAGCGAGCGTTGAGTCAGTGACTCCCAAACCAGTTGGCTTTAGGGCACTAGGTGTTAAGACACCCATACAGACTTAATTACTCAGACTTCATATATATATATTTTTTGCAACATCCTTGATCCATGTAGCGAGCTTTGGGCCAGTGACTCCCAAACTAGTTGGCTTTAGGGCACTAGGTGTTAAAACACCCCCGCGGACTTAATAACTCTGATCTCAGATGTTTTTTTTTTACTCTATCTATCGCTTTTCATAGATGCTTCCTCCAATTAAACTAGAGCACTGAATATTACAAACTTTTCAATTATAGTTCATGTCCGTATGTTACCATGTGTGTTGATAATACCTGTCAACTAAGCATATGAAGATTCATTTTAGTCAGTTTTATGGAGAATTCACAAATTAAATAATTCAAAAGGAAATAACAAAAATTAACTTGTTCTGAAATAGGTTGAGATACGTCTCAGGAGTTGGAAACTCCTTACACAGCTATCTCATACCAATTTCACCCGATTAATCAAATTAAAAACAAAAACACAAAATCATTTTTTTGATTTTTGTAAAACTTTTCAATTTTTTTTGAAACATTTTGGACTAAAAATAAAAACAAGAAAATAACAAGATACTAGTAAACTATTCCTCACCCCCAAACCTAAATGAGACATTGTCCCCAATGTCTTAAGAAGTAGAAGCATGAGTTTAGAAGATAGTACCTGATTACTGAAATTCTAAAGGGAAATTAAAGGTTAAGATTCAGATTTATCCGATGCTTCTTACCACGATCATCATCGGACCATTTTATCTTGGAAATTATAGGGTCAATTTGTGGTTCAAAGGTTAAGATTTGATCAATTAAATCTGGGCAGTTCTGGCAGTGAAGATGAGTTCTTTTAAAGGTTTTGACACGAACCCATTTCTTCGGGCATCATCAAGAAACACACAAAGAAAATCATAAAATCCTTCAACGTCAAACAGTCCAAGTGGTTTCTGGTGTATGTTCAGGTTCGCCCAAGATAACACTGTAAAAATTTCCTTCATTGTTCCCAAGCCACCTGGCAAAGCAATAAAAGCATCAGCAAGGTTAATCATTTCTACCAGTCTTTCAGA
Organism: Zanthoxylum bungeanum; assembly: GCA_019454045.1. NCBI lineage: Eukaryota > Viridiplantae > Streptophyta > Magnoliopsida > Sapindales > Rutaceae > Zanthoxylum > Zanthoxylum bungeanum. Next base: position 58,519 of record SKCR01044120.1, read on the forward strand.
CATACCTGGCATAATTAGTTCATCTCCATTTGATGGTCCTATCAGACTCGTCTCCACCAAGGGTTTTGGGATGATTCCCAGAACTTGACTGCCTCTATCTTGTACGGCCTTTGAAACGATCCCCATTGGACCAAAATTGCCACCGCCATATACTAAGTGCATATTCCTTTCGGCTAAGACTCAACCCAATTCCTGTGCCGTTGCCACGTATTGTGGCTTAGTACCAACACTAGTATCGCAAAACACACAAATATTTTCAACTCGTCTTCTTGAAATGACTTCCATTTTTATCTGGTTGCCTTCAAAAGTGCTATGATGAATTGAATTTATAACACCTGGAAATGGTGAGTAAAAATAATAGCACTAGTATCTGCCAAATGACAATCATTAGTTAAACAGTAAAATAAATCTGGTAATGTCAAAAGGTCTGGATCCTGTCGGAGAAAAATAAGAAAATAACAAAACAAATCAAAATTATTAGGAAAAGACAAAGAGATATAATATTTACAATAATTTACAGCTTGATTGACGTTTATGCGTCAAGGATAAGCTTCCCATCCAATTTTCTTATAAATTGGCAAACAATGTCTTTTTGAGTCAGATTCCCGAGACTTAACTTTTCTTTCTTTTTGGAATTGTGTATATAACACGCGAATTTCGTGATACATATATCCACTGGGATGCGTCTCAAGAGTTTTAGATATGTCATCCAATGACTCCTTACTCAAGTCATCCCTAATGAAATTAATCTTATCTTCACGGTTATCAGACACCATTCCTAAAGAACGACAACGAGTATCACAAAACATACGAGCACATTTATAGCATACACCCATTCCTTTAGCTATTCTCTTTTTAGCGTAGGTGCTTATTCCTAAACCAGGCAAATATGAAATAAAAGAGTCAGAGGACTCACCTGCCAATCGGACCCGTACTTCAATAATCCAACGATTATCAGTAGGAATACCTTTGATCATCAGTAGTCTCATCCGTTCCAATCGAGCTTTGTAGGCTTTCATCAGAGATTTTTGAGGGAGAGAAGGAAATTGCTTGTGAAGATTTGCGAGAGCTTGTTCCATTCTGAAATGATTTAACCTGTAAAAACTAAACACACTAAATTAAATCACACCAAATCAAAATATATAAACAAATTGCATGGGTTGCCTCCAGCTAGCGCTAAGTTTAACGTCGTCAGCTAGACGTGACTGCTCGAACGTTAGGCTGGATCTGAGAGTGTGACACTTTCTTTTTGTCGCTCAAATGATTCTCCCCAATAGCGCTTGACACGCTGAATATTAACCTTGAATGTATAATTGGTATTGGGATCTAGTAACTCAACAGCTCCATATGGTAAAACATGAGTAATCACAAATGGTCCTGACCACATTGATTTCAACTTTCCAAGGAACAGTTTCAACCTTGAGTTATACAACAACATCTGCTGCCTTGGTTCCAGTTGTCTGCGCACTATTTTTCGATCATGCCATTTCTTGGTCTTTTCTTTGTATAATTTGGCATTTTCATAAGCATGTAGGCGGAATTCCTCCAATTTATTGAGTTGGTGAAGTCATTTTTCTCATGCAGCTTGTAGATCAAGATTCAACTTCTTCAGTGCCTAGTACGCCTTGTGTTCAAGCTCAACTGGCAGATGGCACGCCTTCCCAAACATCATTCGATATAGGGATTTACTAATGGGTGTCTTGTAAGATGTCTGGTAGGCCCATAATGTGTCATCCGATTTTGTAGACCAGTCACTCCTTGTTGATCTAATGGTTCTCTCCAAGATTCTTTTGATCTCCCTGTTTGAAACTTCAATCTATCCATTTGACTGCGGATGGTATGCTGTGGCAACCTTATGAGTAACTTCGTATTTGGATAGAAGTGCATCAAAATATTTGTTGCATAAATATATGCCACCATCGCTGATAATAGCCTGAGGTGTTCCGAAGCGAGTGAAAATATTCTTTTTAAGGAATTTAATCACCACTTTTGAATCATTGTATGGTAGTGCAATTGCTTCAACCCATTTGGAGACATAGTCTACTGCAACCAGTATGTACATGTTTCCAAATGATGGAACAAAGGGTCCCATAAAATCAATCCTCCATACATCAAATATCTCCATTTCCAGAACATTTTGCAGAGGTTCTTCATTTCTCCTTGAAATATTTCTCGTTCTCTGGCACATGTCACATTGAAGAGCAAAAAGATAAGCATCTTTAAAAAGAATGGGCAAGAACAAACCTGATTGTAGGACTTTGGCTGCAGTTTTGTTTCCGCTGAAGTGTCTGCCATATGGTGATGAATGACAGTGTTGTAGAACACTGTTGACCTCCTCATGTAAAACATAACGTCTCAATAATTGATCAGCATAACATTTGAATAGGTATGGCTCGTCCCAAACATATTGTTTGACTTCTTTAAAGAATTTCTTCCGTTGCTGAGTTGTCCATTCCAACGGCCATTTTTATGACACTATGTAGTTGACATAGTCAGCATACCAATGGACATCATACTGTTTCATGGCAAACAACTGTTCATCTGGAAAAGTTTCTTTGATTGTCAATTCTCTGCCAGCTGTTTCTCTCATTTTTGAGCCTCGATAAGTGATCTGCTGCCACTTGGTTTTCTGTTCCTTTCCCGTCTCTGATCTCCACATCAAATTCTTGTAGAAGAAGTATCCAACGGATCAATCTGGGTTTGACATCTTTCTTTGCGATCAAGTATTTGATTGTTGAATGATATGTGTAGACCACCACTTTGGGACCCAGGAGATATGAGCAGAATTTGTCAAAAGCGAACACAACTGCTAGCAACTCATTTTCAGTGGTTGTGTAGTTGAGTTAAGCCTCATTCAGAGTTCTGTTGGAGTAGAAATGGTGTGGAAAATCTTTGCTTTGCGTTGTCCCAAAACAGCACCTACAGTAAAATCACTAGCATCACATATCACCTCAAATGGAAGGGTCCAGTCTAGTGCTACTATGATGGGTAGGGGTGAGCAAAACCGGTTTCGGTTCCGGTTCCGCATGGAACCGGAACCTACCCAAAAAAATTCGGTTCCGCACTAAGTGGAACCGGAACCTACCCAATTAAACAGGGTACCCTATTATTCGGTTCCAATCCGGTTCCGGTCCGGTTCCGAATTACCCTATTTTAAAATATTTTTAATAAAAACTACATTCCAATACGAGTCCGTAGGAAAAAACGGGGACCAAATCGAGTGCGGAAGCTCAAGAACGAAGAAAATGAAGCTTTAGACTTTTAAAACATAGGCCATCAGTAGTCCCAGTTTAAACAGAGGCCATCAAAAGTCCCAGTTTAACACTCAGTTGAATGTAATCAGAACAAGTAAATAAAAAATGTTATAATCCAGTAAAAGTATTGGCCAATTGGAAATAGCCAGTAATAACAAGAAGTAATAAAAATGTTTAAAAACATCTATAAATTTCACATTGTTAAGACTAGATTCACTCTCAGAAATACAGTTTTCGACCTAATTTAGGTTCTAAATTTCAACAGAAATTATTTGGTACGTTATTAAAACCGTTCCATGGTCCGGTTCCGGTCATTTTGGAACCGGAACCTACCCGGATAAAATCGGTTCCTTCATTTTTGGAACCGGAACCTACCCGATTATAACTGGTTCCGGTTCCAACCCGGAAAATCGGTTCGGTTCCAACAGGTTCCGGGTAGACCCGGAACCGTTGCTCACCCCTAATGATGGGGGCAGAAACCAGCTTCTGTTTTAGGATCTCAAAAGCTTCATGACATTCTTTGGTGAAGTTGAAAGACACATCCTTCTCCAGAAGATTGCACAGAGGTTTAGCAATATTGGAAAAGTCTTTGATAAATCTCCTGTAAAAACCTGTGTGTCTGAGAAAGCTTCGAATCCCTTTGACAGATGTTGGTGGAGGTAAATTTTCAATTGTTTCAATCTTTACTTTATCTACCTCGATTCCCTTTTGTGATATCGATGTCCAAGGACGATGCATTCTTGCACCATGAAAGTGACATTTCTCCCAATTGAGTACCAGATTGGCATCTTCACACCTTTGTAACACATGTTCCATATTTTGCAAGCAGTGGTCGAAAGAGTCTCCAAACACAGAAAAATCATCCATGAAAACCTCCATACTCTGCTCCACTATGTCTGAGAAGATAGCCAGCATGCAATACTGAAATGTGGCAGGAGCATTACATAATTCAAATGACATCATGCGGAAAGTAAAAGTACCATACGGACATGTAAATGTGGTTTTCTCTCGATCTTCTGAGGCGTTGGCAATCTGATTGTACCCCGAATATCCGTCCAGAAAATAATAGCACTTATGTCCTGCCAATCTGTCCAACATTTGATAAATGAATGGCAACAGAAAATGGTCCTTCCTAGTTGCTTTGTTCAGCTTCCGGTAGTCCATGCATACTCTCCATCCAGTCACTGTTCTTGTTGGAATCAGCTCGTTCTTTTCATTTGTGACAATAGTAATTCCTCATTTCTTCGGCACATATTGTATATGACTCACCCAACTGCTATCTGAGATGGGGTAAATGATGCCAGCATCCAACCATTTAATGATTTCTTTCTTCACGACCTCCTTCATGATTGGATTGAGTCTCCATTGATGCTCCACTGTAGGTTTGTACTCGTCGTTCATCAGAATCTTGTGCATGTAAAATGATGGACTTATGCCTCGAATGTCTGCTATAGTCCAGCCAATGGCTCTCTTGTGTTCTCGTAAGTTAACACTCTCAGTAACTTTTCTTCATGTTCCAATGTTAGTGAAGAAGAAATAATCACAGGTAATTCAGAAGAAGTTTCAAGAAATGCATACCTGAGATGGCTCGGAAATAGCTTCAGCTCCAGCTGCGGTGGTTCTTCAATCGAGGGTTTGATTCGATCTCTCTTCGCTAGTTCCAGACTTTCCACTTGTGGTGTTGATTTGAAACAGAATGGCTTGTCAAGATAGTTGATACAAAAAGAGGGAGGAAGATGAAGAAGAGAGAAACGGCAGAATGTTCGATATGTGGAAAGTAAAGCAGAGAGGCCGTTCTGGAAACTTACTTGTATCCTTTGAAGAGGTTGAAGATTGATCGAGAGCAGTATGGTCGACCGATTAAGTTTTCTAATTACTGTTGAGAGAGCAGAGCTTTCGCGGAGGAAGGAGTTTGAAGTATTCGTAAAAAGAAGACAATAATGTCCACAATGTTTTCTTATAGTATGTCGGTGTTTTAGTAGCCGTTGGATTAAGCAAAAGCGTCGGATGTACGCCACGTGTCATTTTTTGAAATAACCTTTCAGGGTTAGATGGACGGTTGAGATTGGGAGTCCTTTGGGCTGGCAATATCGGACGAATTGTTTCCTTTTTGGCGGGAAAGTGATGGATGGCTGACATGTGGCAGGCTCCTGTTAAACCCTAGCAATTATCTGATGGACATTTAAGAGGAGGTGACGATTGCGCGTCTCGATGGGCGGTTTGCAGAAGGACAATAGAGAGATTTCGCTTCAGTTGGAAAGAAATCAAGAGGGCAAAATAAATATAGACCTTTGAGGTTTTTCTCTCCCATGGTCGGCCACCAGTTTTTTGTCAGAAGAACCACTCTTTTTATATATAGTTCCCGACACCAACTCGCACACTTGTTGGAACCGAGAACTAGGGGACAAATGTTGGAGGTATTTTCAAATACTAGAGGGTTTGAACAGCGCGACAGGGGTGGAAAAGGTAATTCCCTTTTAAGATCCTTAATGCCGATCCGACCACAAGAATTCTCCAGACTATATAACATAACACGTTCAGGCAGAAAAGACCGAGCCCTTGGTAGCAATGACCGACCACTTCAGCACGACTGATCAGACATCATCAGGTCGACAAACAGCTTCTCTTGTATCAAATATCGAGGGAAAGAAAACCGAGCAGAAGGCATAAATATCTTCCACCGCCTCATCCTTATGGGATAAGGTGATTAGACTTTTGTCCTTATGAGATAAGATGATGAGACGTAGTAATGATGAAAAATAAGATATTTTTCATCCAAGTGGCCTTGGGGGGAGGGGAATCCATTAATACATTCACATGGGAAGTGTCCATTAAGAGGGGCATGTAACCGCCTCTTTCTAGTATAAATAGAAGGGGGAAGTATATTTGTAGAGAGGGTTTTTTCTTTTTATGGATTGATGAGCAAGCGAATTACAAAAATAACTAGAGAGAAGATATCATGTAAGTACGAATCGCTTGGTTAAAGCACCTAAAATAGGTCGGCCGAGCCTATTGCAGTAATAAAACACCCTCCGTTTTGTGCCCGTGGATGTATGTTGGATCCATTCCGCTGAACCACGTTAAATCTCTGTGTCATTCTAGGGGTTTTACCTCCATCTGCCAAAGTTTGCTTTTGGTTGTCCTCATAACCAAACAATTCACTGCTGAAGGAAGGTTGAATCCCGGAAAAATACATTTCCGTTATTGTACCTGAGACGAAAACCAGTCATCAACAGTTTCATTTCTCATGTCGAATTACGTAAATATTTTTATTTATTTATTTAATATCGTTCCCCAAAAACAAATTTATTGTTTACCAAATTTTTGCCTCAACAAATTTGAATAGAAAAAGTAAAGATACTAAAATTTTATTCATTATGAAAATATACTAAATAAATAGAATCCTCTTTATACTAAAAATTTAAAATTTGAAGTTTATCAAATAATTTTTCATTTTGTTAATAGAAAAATAAGAATTAACTAAGATTTTATCAAACACACTATCATTGTAATATTCACAAAAAATGAAGCATATAAAATTTTATTATTTAATTAGGCAAGTTATATATTGGAAACTAGATATGTCCACCAACCCAACAAGTTTAAACAAATATTTTGCAAATGAATGAAAGATTCTCTTTCTACATAATTTCATCCAATTAAACCAATTATCATTGAAAAATTAAACCAAATTAAGTTGTTTGGTATTAGGTTTTGTGTTTTAAAAACTTGTCATGAATGAATTATAGTATGGTGTATGGAGAAATTCCATTTTTATTGGAAGAAATGCTTATAAAAGAAGAGAACTCTTGGATTTTATTGCTTGTTTTTTAAAAGATTCTTTGTATAAATGATGTTAGAAGACCTAATAATCATATATTTTCACGAACAATGTAATTATAAGGTTGAGAATTCGGTTCGAATAACTACTTAGGAATACCCAAAACTCAAGTCTAGTTAAGATCAAATCTAATAACATAAAACAACATGTGCATTATCTGTGTTCTGTAATCAGTAGAAAAACAGATTTACACATAAACTATTTAAGTATAAGTGGCTTATAAGATCGGCTTGGTCTTCCCATTTCGATGTAATGTTAGCTAATATAAATTCTTAATTAATGTGGAATAACATAATATACAAAATTAAACATAATTGATTTCTTAATAGTCCCCAAGGGGCTTAACTGGTGGTATAGGGTTTAGGATCACATTTGAGGTCATGAGTTTGAATCCAGGGAGTATGTTTGACCGGCGTTGTCACACACGTATAATGTAAGCGCACGTATCGTTCAAGTAGTATAAAATGTATCGATCCCACGAGGACTTAATACCTAAGCTATTAATTTATGAAGTCAAATGTTTACGAGTATCTAATAGATTGGTGGTTTGATTGGATGATGACTTTAAACTAAAACAAGTAAAAAAACAGTACGAAAGTGAATTAAAGGTAAAATCAATATTATTAACTATCTAGGGTTGTGAATTCTTCCAATATCTTTTAAAGATGAACTAGTTATTTCACGTTTGTGTAATATATTGGTTTATTAACCTGAAACACTAATTTATGCAAAAGCCTCTTCCGATGGTCAGATACAAATACCCAGTATAACTCAATTAATCATATTACTATGTTAACCAAGTTACCTGAATTCATTAAGATTAAGTTCCAATTATGGCTACCCCGCCCGACATGTATATTTCTATCATGTAAGGAAATCTATTAAGGTTATTTATCCTTAAGGAAGATCGTGGGCTATTGAGTCTAGGGCCTTAAACCTAAAATCCATTTTTCCAAGTTCATTTTAAGTTTACCATATCAATCTTATTAATGGTCAGTTAACAAGAAGCATTAAGACTAAGGCTCAATAAATAAACCTTTATATTACCCAAACCGTAAAATAACCCATTATAAACCAGTGATTAATATGTTTAGTTACAAAACATACTTAGGATTACTAAACACTTAAATAAACAAAACATCATAAAAAAATAACTTGGAGATAAATAAAAGTAAAATTACAATAATGGAAGAAAATGCTGGATTAGAGGATCCACTTTTAATATTTCAAAATTAGAAATCTCTCTTATTGTCAATGTTTACCGATTAATTAATTATATTTAACCATACCATAAAGGCGGTAATTCCATTTGTCTCAATTAAATCCAAATCGACCATATAGGCGGTAACAAGGTTATTACCTAAACCGATCATATAGGCGGAAACTACGTCTGAAATGTAAAACCGACCATATAGGCGGTAAATAAGGTTGTCACCTAAACCAGCCATATATGCGGAAACTAATTAATCTAAATTTTAATTAAAATAAGGGAGATTAATCTAATTTATTATATTAAAAGTCTCACATTTTCACCTAGCAGAATGAGATTACCTGCTCATGCTGTAAATGAAAACACACAAAATTTTATTAATTAAATAAAAAGAAAATACAAGAAAACTTAAATAAATATACAAGACACTTTTCTTTAGTTTTTCATGGAGAAATTCCTCCAAAGAAAACATGAAAAATTTACAAAGTTTAGCTTGGTATTTATAGGCAAATCTAAAGCTTCCGCCAATTTCTCCACCAATTGCTCCACCAAACATGGATCAAACATGACACCAAATATGACACCAAACATGGCACCAAATCCTCCACCAAGTTTGGCAATTTTTATTTTTAATTTTGAAAATGACTTAAATAATTACACATAACAAACTTTCGAATGTTTTATCAATTTCGGTCATGGAAACTTCAGAATTCGAAATTATTATGAACTTCTAAGTTGTAGATCTTTGAGTCTTCTTTAATATGGAACTTGAATCATCTCAATCCGATATCGGAGTAAAAAGTTATGGCCAAAATACGGCAATTGCGTAAAGTTAGAATTTCCGAAATTGTACTTCGTTATAACGCCATTTCAAGTTTCCAATCTCCAAAATCAAAATGTCAAGTCCATTTTTACCCTTATTTGTTCCATATTTTGTCCTGATTGATTCCATTAAGTCCCATTTATTTTATCTGCAAAATAAACTAAAACACATCAAAACGTTCATAAAACTCGAGAAATTATACAAAATATTAAGTAAAATGAGCGGTAAATAATGATATATTTTCCGCTCATCAGGGTTTCTTTTAAGGGCCTGAGACAGCCGGAGGTTTACCTACTCCACTTAAGCCCAAAATGGATGGTTTGACGGTGAAGTTTCAAACGATTCAAAAAAAAAAAAATCGATTGCTTAATAATTTGATAAGATAACAAACCACTTTACTTACTCAAATATACCAAGCCATTGTCCATTGCCGACATCCCTAATTCAGTATCCTTTTCATTTTTATCAAATATTAACATTAATAAACATAATTGAAGATTAGTTGAATTGTTTTTATACAACTTTAATTAGCTGATCCATAAAATTAGTTTAATTTTTTTTCCAACGCCTAAAAAGAAAAGTGGGCAAATCTATTATTTATTAAAATATTATGGCAAAATTCATGGGAACCCTTATAGTTTTCGTTAAATACAAATAATGGCAACATTGACCCATCACCACCCGCTCTGGCCCAGCCCTTGCTTCGCACCGAGTGACCGAGTCATTCCACCGAACACAATTCAAAATTATTTTAAAAAACAAAATACGGTAATAAAAAAAATTGTGTTTTTTGTTTTAAAAATGAAAAATTAACTAAGAAGGAGAAGTTAACTCAACAAATATTTTAACATTATTATTCAAATAAACAATTAAAAAATAACAGGGAAAAAAAGAATTTCTTCACAGAGGAAGACGAGAAGAAGAGAGCTCGAAGAAACGAACATAGAAAGAACAAAGAGCAGCTTCTTCTCTAATTTGATCCTCAATTTTTTCGATTTAATTTTTCTGTTATAATTTCAAGCTTAATTTTGATTTTTTGATCAAAATGTCTCTCAATATGAAAACCCTAACACAAGCCCTAGCCAAAACCGCTGCAGTGATCGGAAAGACCGTTGAAACAACCGTACAGGAGGTCACCGGGCCGAAGCCGTTACAGGATTACGAGCTTCTCGATCAGATCGGCTCGGCCGGGCCGGGACTCGCGTGGAAATTGTACTCGGCGAGGGCGCGTGACGCCACACGACAGCAGCAGTACCCGATGGTGTGCGTGTGGGTGCTGGACAAGCGGGCGTTGTCGGAAGCGAGGGCGCGTGCGGGGTTGACGAAGGCTGCGGAGGACGCGTTTTTGGATCTGGTGCGTGCGGACGCAGGGAGATTGGTGAGGCTGCGGCATCCGGGGATTGTACACGTTGTTCAGGCAATGGACGAGAATAAGAATGCCATGGCGATGGTGACGGAGCCGCTGTTTGCGTCGGTCGCGAATGTGTTGGGGAATTTTGAAAATGTTTCGAAAGTGCCTAAGGAGCTTAAGGGATTGGTACGTGTTGGTTTATTTTGTTTGTGTGCTGATTCTTTTGTTCTAATTATTTAAGAGTTTTTCAAAAAGTGTTTGATTTGCAGGAAATGAGTTTGTTGGAGATGAAACATGGTCTATTACAAATTGCAGAGTCGTTGGAATTTCTTCATAGCAATGCGCGTCTCATTCATCGGGCTATATCACCTGAGGTTATTTACCTTATGTTTGTTTTTGACATTTGGCCTTCAATTATAAAATTATAAACTATCTTGTGGTGTTGGGTATAAATGTAATACTGTCCTTTATTTGCATTTTATGTTGTTAATTGAATTTATACTTTGTCTCTTGTAAAACAACAATTATAATGAGGGGAAATGGTGATTGTAATGGGTCTTGATTATGACTGGATTAATAAGCTTTGGCAGGTGGTAGCAATGACAGCTTTGATTGTAGTGATGTAGGTGTGGTAGTAATGGCAGTTTTGACGTTGATGGTACTAACAATGACCATAGCAGTGGTTGTTATGGTGGTGTCGAGAGTAATTGTGGTAGGATTAGGAATATTGCTGGTGTTGAAGGGAGTCATGATTCTGGAGTCTTGTCAAAATCTGTGACAATTGTAAGGATGAGATTTTCCTAATACCCTCGAAGGAGTTTAAATTCCTTCTGCCATTTTTTACGTGGGGCTAATAGGTTAATTTTGTTATCCATTTCTAGGTGTTAGAGTTGAATCTTACATATTGAAAATTATTATGTACACGAAATTTTTCAGATTTCTACATACATCCAGTTCAGTGAGATGCTTTTTTTTAAAGGTAGGGAGATGCTTAAATTATTTGCAGGATAATTTTTTTTTATGTGAATGTCTATGTTTTTTCTTTTCTTTTTGATTTCTTTTTCTCTATGATCTGTTTGCTGGGTGGGTGCTGATGGAGTTTTAGTCTGCTTATAGTCTAGAGAGTAGAGATCAAGATGCTGCAGTGTTGATTCCTGTAATTGGAGTTCCTAGAGATGCTGGGTATGCATGTCTTATGATAAATTTTTATCTTTTGCAGAATGTCTTAATCACCTCCAACGGAGCTTGGAAGCTTGGTGGGTTTGGTTTTGCAATCTCAACAGATCAAGCCATGAATGTGCAGGCATTCCATTATGCTGTGAGTGAAAATTTCAGTTATGAATAAAAGTATTGTTCTAGAAACATTATTCTTGATTTTCATGTCTAAAATTGTTTCTTTGAATTTAGTTCATACTGTTAGGTTGTAATTGTATATCTGGACTCTAGTTACCCCTTTTACTTAAGGAGAGTCTATGAATACCGACTTCGTTGCACCCTGCTTTTGCTATAATTATAATGTTATTTCTTCACTGGACTTCTGTTTGTAATGTTAAGCATGTTTTACTTTAATGAGCCATATGATGGCTTGTGTGTAACATGACTTGGTCGTTGTTTGAGGTTGTCATTGAGTCCATATTATTGGATTCCATTATAAAGATGCAAGCAAGTATAGTATGTGTAATTTAGCATTTTTATATCTTGTTCCTGATTTATTTAATTGCACAGGAATATGATGTTGAGGATTCTATGTTGCCTCTTCAGCCATCATTGAATTATACTGCACCTGAACTTGTTCGCAGCAAGACATCTTCAGTTGGATGCTCTTCTGATATATTCAGTTTTGGATGCTTTGCTTACCACTTGATTGCTCGCAAGCCTTTGTTTGATTGCCAAAATAATGTCAAGATGGTATTCTCTGATTTCTATGTTTCTTTTTGCACGCGCACACACAATGCAGTCCCTCAATTTTACACATATTATGACATAATCTGTAGTTTATTAGATTATTTCACTTTAAATGGTTGAGGTTACATCTGATAGGTGCCATTCAAGAGGTGCATTAATTATAAAAAAAAAAAAAACCAAAAATGCCTTCCCCCACATCTGATTGCTCCTTTTTTAAAGATCTTTTAAAATTGCCACGAATGTCAAGATTGTATAATTTTGATTTCTTTATTTCTTTCTGAAAAAATAGGACGATACTCTATGGTTAAAATTTTGATTGTTCTTTTTGTGTTTGACACATATGTACAGTAATTCTCCTATCCGGATGTCTGGACAGGATTAAAAAAAAATGGGTGTTTGTTTCTCAGGGTCAATCCAAGGGCTGAGAATTATATTTTATGAAATATTACAAGTTGAAAGGCCAATGGTCATCACAGTTTTATGAGACTCATTGTCACTATTTCTCTTTTTATCTGCCATCTCAGTCTCTCTATCCCTCCAAAGTCTAAATTCCTTAAATTTTTTATATTATATTATTTAAAACAAAACAGATAGAAAAGCCTTCACAAATTATAATCAATAGGTCCCATAGTGCAGAGAGCCACTGAACCTGAATGTTGGCCCTATACTCTAGCTGGGTACTCTTAGCTAATAATTTCTTATTGATCATCTTTTTTCTCTGTTCTTCTTCCTCATTTGATTACTAAAGAGAGACAAAGGAAATAATATGGATTAAATATATTGGTTCATGAATATGAGAATTTTTAGATTTGTATAGTTTCAATACATATTCTCACATTGTATCGGCTTAATAAGACTAAACGTACTTTCGAAATGATAATTAAAAAGTAAAAATAAATGTTGTTGATACATAACATAATCTCACTTTTTTTGAGTTAAAAAATGAAATGGTGGCACTGTAAAGGTACCAACTACCACTGTATGTTTCCAATGATTCGAATTCCATGCAAAGGAATCAATTGATTTCACGTGAATCAGTAACCAAAATTACATTATTGGCTAGCTATGGCATTTGAAGAAGACAAATAACAAAAGAATGTGCAGAAGAAAAGCAATAAATAAATTGTATTTTTCAATTTTCAATTCTACGCAAAGGTTCTCATTTTATTAAAATTATTCTCTCTCTCTCTCTCTCTCTCTCTGTCTCTACACACACACATCTATCCATTTGTTTAATTATAATGTTTTATTAGTTTCCCAGTACTGGATATTTGTCACCATTAAATCGGTGCATTTTTAGTTTCAGTTGGTCTTTCTGAACATTTTCTGGATTGTCAATAACTCAATGTCTAATTCCCATTCCTTTTCTTTTGTTCTTTCCTTTTTTTTTACCTGCAGTACATGAATACCTTGACTTATTTATCCAGCGAAGCTTTCTCGTCCATTCCCTCAGAATTAGTTCCTGACCTGCAAAGGATGCTTTCAGCGAATGAAACTTTCAGGCCCACAGCAATGGATTTTACAGGTAAAATGTGAGATTTTGTTAACCATCAACTTTTTTCTCGATGTCATGTATTTATATAAATTGAGGATTTATTAAATGTCATTTGAACGTAAAGAATGCTTACATCATGGATAATATATGAGAAAAGGATGCAATACATGACTAGCTGCCTTAGTTTATTTGCTTGGCTATTTGCATAAGCTAATGGTCGTCATCTGTATGCTATGTTATTTTCTTGTTTCATTACTCAAAATAATGATTCGTTTATATTTAAAAAAATTGAGTTTATTCTTGGCAGGCTCTCGATTTTTCCGGGATGATACTAGGTTGCGTGCACTTCGCTTCCTCGACCACATGCTTGTATGCATTTACATCATGACTGACATGGTCCTATGGGCTAGTTATTCTGGGCACTTTGAATCTTTGATTGAGTAAACTGAAAATTAGGAAAAAAGGATTTTGATGGAAATGATTCTTTGGGTAACTAAGTTTGTCTTTTTGCAGGAAAGAGATAACATGCAGAAATCTGAGTTCTTGAAAGCATTATCAGATATGTGGAAAGATTTTGACTCTCGTGTACTGCGCTACAAGGTTTGAGTCCACTGTTGGGTCACAATTTTCTTCATTTCTATTATAATGCTCCTTCTTTTGTAGATTCTTTTTGAATAATTAAATATAGCTACGTCCTTCTTGATTTTAAGAAGTATTAATTAGGGAAATCATCAGAAAATAGTTGCCAAGTTCCATGGATTTTCAACCTGTTTTCCTTCTTTTGGTTTTTACAGTTTCTCTCTGATTTTACTGACTTGATGTGATTACGGTTATGAAATCTGGTTATGCATTTTAAATTGAAGCCTGTCATATTATCAATGATACCGTACTTCTTGTGTTAAGCTGATTCTGGTTTGCAAGCTGACGGGGAATTCAGGACTTACTGTTAAAACACTCTCACTGAGCTGGCTTTTCTTGCAGGTGCTACCACCGCTCTGTGAGGAACTTCGGAATTCAGTGATGCAAGCAATGATTCTTCCCATGGTTTTCACGATAGCAGAGTCTCAGGTGTTAGTTCTTTCATTATGGTGAATCAAATCATCAATTTTGGAATAAACTATGTTATAATCTTTTTTCATTGTCAAATACATTTTAAATCCTTGCTTAGCAGTTAACTAGGCATGTCAAGTGGTTGATGTTGATATATTCAAACTGGTTGTTTCAAAGATGTTGGCTTGATTTAGTCCATGTTATTGATGTCATTTGTTCCAATGTTTTTAATTCTCGATTCTTCATTTTCTGCTACAACAACTTGTCTATATCGTTTTTTCAACGAAAGAGTCGGAATTGATCGATATATTTCTTTCATGTAGTGGACCAAGTCGTTGACATACCACTGAGCTATTTTTTTAACATAATGACACCGAGCCCTTATTGCGGCTCACATGAATGAATCAGCTGCTTTATTTTTAGTACCAACAAACAATTAGGAATTGTCCCCTACTCGCTCCATCAAAAACTAATTTTTCCAGAAAAGAAGATGAATGTAATGTCTGTAGTGAATATGAGGACAGTGGCGGGACGATCAAAACAATACACCTTCCAAATGGTATATTTTAGTTAAAGACAAGTATGAGTTTTCTAAGATATTGTCTGGATGGTTATGGTGAGGGCTTTTCCATGAGGAGTTTATAGGAAGCGTATGGTTTTAATCAAGTTTTTTCATGTGTTCAGTGCAATTTTCCTAATTTTGAAGGTACTTGAGAATGGAAGAACTGGATGCTCATTTGG
Organism: Zanthoxylum bungeanum; assembly: GCA_019454045.1. Taxonomy (NCBI): domain Eukaryota; kingdom Viridiplantae; phylum Streptophyta; class Magnoliopsida; order Sapindales; family Rutaceae; genus Zanthoxylum; species Zanthoxylum bungeanum. Next base: position 74,189 of record SKCR01044120.1, read on the forward strand.
TGTTATATTTGTAAAATTGTATGGGAAACTGTTTACCACCCACTCTTTTAACTCAATTTGTTAGAGTTGGCACGCACCCTTTTTATTTGTTTGGGATTCTGTTGCTTATGCATTAAATTGAACTGTTAGGGTAGTATGTCAAGGGAGTAGGAATTCCATGATATCAAGGTCCTTGTGTGTTATTATGTAATCATGTAGGGTGGGTGCCATACATTTTAAATGCATAGAGCATCCTTCAATGAGTCAAACTAGGACCCTTGTGGAGTTTGTTCTACTGGCTGGCTGCTTCCACTAGTTCCATTCCTTTTGCAATGACTGTTTTTTCGTGTATATTTCAGTGGTTTGCAATATTTTTGCTTCGGTACTTTTAATGGTATTGCTTGTTGATAAAAAGAGACATCTAGTTATATTTTGACGAGCTCATCCCTGTAATGTATGCAAATACTCGTGTGCTATATATCTGCTTTGGTTTTTCTGCCCATTTTTTTTGCATTGTTGGTTAAGAATTATTTCAGAGATAATGCTAGAATATAATTTTTCTTATGTGTTGTTTTCTCTGTCTGCAAGGTGTTATTTTTCTTTTCAACTTGCTTGTATATCTAGGTTTGATTTGCAGCCTTGTACTTAACATCTTTATAGGTCAGTTTTATAGAATTTTCTCATATCTGCTTCTTTGGTCGATATGAAGTAGATGCGTTTGTAATGGATGTAGTTTATATTTTGTGATTGCCAATATCATGCATTGGTGACTTTACTTTGAATGAAGAACTGATTACTCACAATTTATTGTAGGATAAAAATGATTTCGAGCTGATAACACTGCCGGCTCTTTTCCCTGTCTTTAGTTCTGCTTCTGGGGAAACACTATTGTTAATTGTGAAGCATGCAGACCTTATTACCAACAAGGTAACAGACTGTTTTCATCCTTTTTCCTTGTTCATTTAAATGGGGAAGTGGTTTTCAGATTATTTTGTATTGGTTGATGGAAGTTTTGGATATACTTGATACAATTTTCTTTGTTTCTAATACTTAAAAGAAAAAGGAAATAACAGGCAATGTTGCTGAATTCATAAGTCTCATATTCAGTTTCTCTCTATTCGTTAATCTTTATTAATCCCTCAAAAGTTTGCCCCCAAGGGCCTGGCTGAATAGGTTTTAAGCAGCTTTCTTTGGCTGGCCACATGTGTTCGAGTCTTGAGGGAAGTAGGGGGCTAAAATATCAATTTGGCTTCTCCCACCCCCTACCTTGTAATAAACAAATAAATAAAAAAGGGGTCATTTTTCTTCCTTTTTGTTTCTTCTTTTTCTTCTTGTTATTGTTATTATTATTATTATTATTTTTATTATTTTTATTTTTATAAGTGGCTGCTGATGACCTGATATCATCTTTTTTTTTATGGTTTTTGTAGACTAGTCATGAACATTTAATATCACATGTTCTGCCCATGCTTGTTCGAGCCTATGGTGATACTGATCCCCGCATACAAGAGGAAGTTTTGAGAAGATCTGTGCCCCTTGCTAAGCAACTAGATCTTCAGGTTACCGCTGCTGATTATTGTAAAGTTTTTGTTATTCTTGTAAAATGATCCTAACAGATATTTAACCATAAATGCTAAAAAATATTTTAGATTCCCGATATCATCTCTAAGGAGTAAAAGTGACAGCCCTAGTTCTCTTCTTGAAGTCCAGTTGACTTTCTGCATCTGGATTCATTCATGGATTTTGGTTGCATCACATTTGCATCTCCTTCAGTCCTTCATGTTTTTTATGTTGTTTTTATTACTTTTCAACAACTTTAAGTTTATCATATTTAACGTAGGAACCATTTGCTGAAAACAAGGGAGTATAGAATTGCAGTCATACAATCATCAACTATTTGCATTCTTTTCTCAGTTTTCCTCTCTTAGCAATTAAATGAGTATGAGTGCATTAATGGCTACAGAAAAAAATTCGTCATTTACAGGCATGATCGTTATTTTTCTTATTGGTGGCAAGCATAGGGTAAAACCGTAAAAGCAATGACATTTTTCATTAATTTTTTTCCTTTCCAGCTGGTGAAACAAGCAATTTTGCCTCGTGTTCATGGCTTAGCTCTCAAAACAACAGTTGCTGCGGTATGCATTTTATTTTATTTTGTGTTTATGGTGCATCTATATTTAATCTTCTGACTTAAAGACGAGTGGTTTGCTAGGAAGTCAGAAGTATTAGTGCTTCTATGATTGCTGTAATTAGATGACTACACAAAGTGCATGTTCATATCTCATCAAGAAAGTTTCCATTTGGCTGACGTACAGTATCCCCCACTGCACTCTAATGAGAGCACTGTCCTACTTACGATCTTTGTCTCGTACTTTGGCCAACTATTGAGGTTGATTTTGGGATGTGGAGATAAAAACGCTTCACAGTTTCTGATCAATGACTAATGGATGTGTAAATATTGCATGGCTGTTTTCTGATTGTGATGCAAAAGGAACAAGGTGCTTTCTGAAGATGTTGGGGTTGGGAGGAGGTTGAGGTTTTATGGGATAAAGTTATACTTTTGTGGGCTTTGGTTTCTTATGAGTGTGTATATATATATGTAGAAAAATCCTCCTATTCAGACGTCCGGATAGAAGCTAACTTACGGAATTTCATTCTAAGCCCTTGGATTAATCTAAGGGCCAAGAACCATTTTCACTTAATTCCTTTGAATGAATAATTGGTGCTCTGATTCTCAACTTCCTATTATTGGTTGTAGAGAGTGAACTTCAATGCTGGGTTTGTTTTTTTATTTGCAGGTGAGAGTCAATGCGTTGCTATGCTTAGGAGATCTGGTTAGCATACTTGATAAACATGCTATTATGGACATTTTGCAAACAATTCAACGTTGTACAGCTGTTGATCATTCCGCTCCTACCCTTATGTGCACACTCGGAGTTGCAAACTCAATTCTAAAGCAGGTGCCATTAATTCCTATTTTCAGTTGCTTTAGCTTTCCACCGTAGCTGCGTTGTAGAATATTTGTGAAATTACAACTAATCGACGTGCTCAATTCGTCTTGTCCAGTACGGAGTTGAATTTGCTGCAGAACACGTCCTTCCACTACTCACACCTCTTCTCACTGCTCCACAATTGAATGTGCAGCAGTTTGCAAAATATATGCTTTTTGTCAAGGATATTCTCAGGTACTGTGCACACCCGTGGAATCCTGTAACCTCTCCATTTCCCCCCTTTTCTGTTATTTTATTTATTTTGGTAGTTTCTGCAGATTTGATCTTTTTATCTCATTACAGGAAGATTGAAGAAAAACGTGGAGTTACTGTAACTGATTTTGGAATTCCAGAGGTAAAATCAACCCCTGTTCCCAATGGGCTTCAATCCCAGGCCATGGGAAAAACAAGTGGGACCGTCGCTTCCACAACAAAGAGCAACCCGTCATGGGACGAGGATTGGGGTCCCACCACAAAGGGATCTGCCAATTCCCACCAGCCTTCTATCAGTAACACCTCATCCACCAAAACTGTTTCTAGTAATCAACCAATTCAATTTTCACCTGTGGATTTGCAACTGTCCATGATAACTGCTGTATCTACTTCACAAACCGTCGAATCGTGTCCTGCAGTCGATGTAGAATGGCCTCCTAGGGCATCTTCAGGCATGAACTCTCAATCATGTGAAGGTGAGAAGCAGCAACAGAGTGCAGGAGTGTCTTCCTCTTCAAGTTTTGATGAAATAGATCCATTTGCTGATTGGCCTCCACGGCCTAGTGGCGCATCAAGTGGTTCAGGAACTCCTAGCAATGGTAATATAGGACCATATTCTAGCAATTTCGGTTCCAGTTTCATCACAAATGCACCAAACAGTATGAACTTCCAAACCAACGGCAGTAACAGTTGGGCCTCCACCAATCATACTTCATCTTTGAATACCAGCAGTTTGAATAGTGGGGGCCTTGATAACCTGAACTCTATTGGGTTCATGAAACAGACTCAGAGTGTCATAGCGATAAGAAATCAACTGATCTTGGATCAATATTTGGTTCTAGCAAAACAGAACAAACAGCACCTAAACTTGCTCCGCCTCCTTCAAACGTTGTTGGTAGAGGAAGAGGAAGAGGGAGGGGGGTCATTTCAACCTCACGGCCTAGTCATGCCAAACCATCATCAGAACAGCCTCCCCTCTTGGATTTGCTGTAAGGAGATTGTTTTTAGCACTTTTGCATCTCAAACGAATTATGCAAGAATTTTTAGAAGTCCTCTTGTAGAGTAGCCATCCCACGCTGTGCAGAGATTGCCAGATTCTGTTTAATGTGTTTAAAGTACAAGTCCATCATTCATCTTGGACACGCTACTGCATTGGCTCTCGGTATGGCATGGTTTATAGTCACTTTTTTGTGAGTTGTGTGTAGTTTATTGTTATTGTGCTGCACTGTTTTTTGTTTTCTTGTTCAGTTTCTCCACTTTTGAATATGAAAATGCCCTTTTTCTGGATTATGTATTCTTTGACACACTTCAAGAGTCTGGATATGAAAAAATAAAGTGAAAATGAAATATTCGAGTTGCCGCGGAAAGTTTAAACCACATGTTTTGGGGATGGGATACAAAAGATATCATGGTTGCAATCCCTTTTTTTTTAAGCTTTAATGTGTAGAATATCGTTTATGGTGATATTACTTGCATTAGCTAAGTAACTTATTAGTAGATACTCTTACTGTATGTGTGGTAGTATCTAAGGAAAGAATGTAGATGTTAAGTTGTTTATTTGAATGCCATGTTTTTGTTTTCCGAATACAGAATCTGAAGAATTTTACTATGTTTTCTGTTTGCCGATGTTGATACCTGTAGAGTGGTGGGTCTGTTTATGTACCTTGGTACAAACCAAATTTCAGATGCTGGAATATCTGAGAATTGAAACCGATGTAACAATTCCGGTACCAAGTGAAATTGAGAAGGCAAACTCTTGAAAGGGATTGGTATTCTTCTCTCCATATTGAGCCGTATTTGATCACAGATTATGTTATCTCGCTGGTGTTTAGATGTGGGTCTTATGTCGATGAAATTTCGTGAATATTTTCTATTTTTCTTCTTCATTTGATTCCTATAAGTTTGAAAACATAGCTTAGTAATAAAAAAATTTCGCCTTGTTATGGTAAAAGAATAGAAATTCGTGTTCAGCGTGATGATCACATGTTAATTTGCTATCCGTTATAGTAAGTCTTCTGAACTCAGTACGGTTTTTTTTTTTTTTTTTTTTGGGTTTATTGGTAACAGAATAAGCTTTAAAGCATCATATGGCTAACTGAAGAGAAACGCATATTTTATTCAAATCATGACATTGAAAATGTGGAGAACAAATTCTATAAATCTAAATCTTCTTGTGCCTTGCAAAGCAATTACATTGATTCCTGCTGAATCTAAAAGTTCTATCACTCTAATCCTGTATTTCGATCTTTTCGTGAAGGCTAATTAGTATCTTAAGACAGTCTAGTAATGCAGTTTATGAAGTAATTTTCCCTTCAAATTCTTACCAAATGTTAATGTGTGCGCAAGAGCAGTCATTTTGTTTGATTGAGTAGCAATAACACCACGAGTTGATGGATTTTGTGATAAAACAATCTCATATCCATCAAAATATGACTGCATGCCTTCACCCATAAGCTGCCACACCATGGCACCACCAATTGTTCCTCCATTTCTTGCTAAGTTGTATACATTACTGTAGATTGTGTTCAAGAATGAGTCTCTGACATTGCTGCTGAATCCAGCTTCTTTGCTCGATTTTCCGAACTCCGAAAATACCAATGGCTTCTTCAGGATTGTTTTTGAATCTGTCCAATGGCTTGTCAACCATTTCTGTATGAACTGCATTTGAGCATTATCATTCTGTCCAGGTAACCTGGAGGGAAAACTTTGTTAGTTTCAATGCAAATTCTCAGGTGCGGACGTCTGCATTTTACGAGATATTATTTTACAGTAATACCGCGGTTACTTACCATTGATCTGGGTATGCATGAATTGTTGTAAAATCAATCTCTTTAATCATATTGTTGCTAATAAAATCTGTGCCAACTTGATAACCTCCAGGATTGAATTGCTTCTTGTCAGGAATTGAATCACCATAAAATCCTTCCAAGCCAATCTCCAACAAGTGCTTGTTGTCAATAGATTTAAGATAGGTTGCCATTTCTTGAACCCAATTCTATAAACACCAAAATAATTCCATCAACTCTTATTTGGTAACTGAAAAACACACACACACAATAAAAATTTTCATGTAAGTTTTAGTCATGAATTAATAATGACATACATTTAAGGTCTTTCCAGAGTAATCAACTTGGCAGCGAGGCTCATTTATCAGTTCCCATCCCATGATGGTGGGGTCATCTTTATAAGCTATTTTACTGATTGTATTGATTCTTGTAACCACTTTCTGCAACCATAAATGAAAAAAATATTATCAAAAAGCACTTCCGTTCGCATATAAAATCACTTTGGCCACTCGGTTAAGTTCGGAAGAGGAAGTTTGACGCAGAGTTTCCAACTATTCCAAAAACAAAAAAATACATTTTTTCCCTTTGTTTAATTTACCTTGACATGATTCTTATAATATCCTTTAACAACATTGTTAGTGTAAAAATCATCATCACTATTAACTGGGGCACCAGCAGCTCTGGCCCAATTCACATACTGTGGCCTTCCTCCAAAGTCGTGGTAATTGTTGCTCAAGCTCAAAATCAACCGGATTCCATACTTTCTTGCCTCTGAAATCACAAAATCAAGTCCCTGCAAAATTTCTATAATTTCTCAGTAATTAATTATTAAATTACACAGAAGAGTAGAGACAAGGTTTTATTTTAGGAATGATTAAAGTTTATTTTTTTTTATGTAATATTTGATCGACAAAATATTTTATTATTATTTTTTAAAAAATATAAAAAATTACGGAATCGGCATAAAAATTGACATGGGATTGGGAGCCACTCCGGGTGACGCCGAGCACAATGCAAGATATTTTGCAGGCATTAATATAAAATAGTTCTCGTTAACACGTGCCGTTACTAGAGACTTTTTGCCACTGAAGGTCTGTAAAATTAGAATTTTGGTTCAACGAGGTGATAATAGAGAAACAACAAATTTAGAGGGGAAGTAACGTAAATAATGTGAACCTTCGGGAGCCAAAGTAAATTTTACATAAAATGGGTAAATTTTATTCAAAAACTTGTTTTTTGTTGTTGTGTTTTTTCTCCGATTGGGTGGGCCAGGGCCCCTCGGTTACAACATAGTTCCACTGATGTACATACATATGCATCCACGTGTATATATCTTAACTGTGTAACCCAAGAGTCAGTAACCTAATTATGTTTATTGATTTAGCGGCGTAAAATTTTGATTTTTATAAAAAAAAATAGTAGATATTTATTAATTTAGCGAGATTAAATCAAAAATATATCATTAATAAATTATATTTTTCATTAATTTATAAAATAAATTTTAATAGATTTTTAAATTGTATGAGAATGAATACCCCCATTGACCTACGGGTGACTTTGCCATTGTGAACAATCACACATACATTTTTTTTTAATCGTTGAAAATCTCATCGCTAAACCACCCGTTCTGGGTTTAAACGGAGCATGTAAAATCCACGGCTGTCTTAGGCTCTTACAAGAAACACACTCTCTGAATTCGAACCCAGAACCTCAAGGTGAGATCCTGAGCCCTACATCACCAAACCACGTCACTTAAGACATTATACACATAATCATAGAAGCCAAAAAACAAACTCATTACATGATGAAATGTGAACAAGGATTTGCATTCATCATTTAGTGGTGGTAAGAAGAAGGCCAACATAACCTCCAGGAAAAATCATGTAATAATAAGAAGAAAGAATTTGAAAGAGAACCTGAAAGACTGGTTCATTGTAAACTCCAGGAGATTGCTGGAGAGCTCCATAACCTCCATCACTAAACGCCCAAGTTCTACAGACACTTAACCCTGCGGCTGCGGCCTGGCGAAAGACATCACTTACTTTGTACCTTTCATTTGGTCTTGATGCCACATTCATCATCCAGTAAGAATTAAAGCCATTGAAGAGAAATGGTGAGCCGTTTATTCAAATTGTGTGCCTCTTGTTTGGACAAAACTTGCTTGTGAATAAGGAACTTTACTTTGTGCTGAAGCTAGGGTTAGAATAAGGGCAATTGCCCATATGAAGGATAACTTTTCTAGGGTTTTTGACATTTTTGCTTTTAGGGTTTTGTTGATGATGCTTGATGAGTGTGTTCGTGGAGATTAATTGTGGTGGGTTTGAATGCTATTTATAGAAGGAAAGAGAGATTTTTGGCCGAGGAAAAAATAATAATAATAATAGTAATAATTTTGCATGTGAATTTGTGAGTAAAATATGGGAGAATCTCTTTTTAATTATTATCTGCTGGCCAATGGGAATAAATGATATAGTTGCTAGTGACGTGATTGGTTTATTTTTAGGACATAGCTACAATTAATCTGTTATATATATTGGGGGAATTGAAGATAAAATAATGGTTATTCAACTTGAAATTTCTTGTATTGAATATGAAATTTATATAAATTTTAAGTTTAATAGTAGGAATTTTAAGTTTAATAGCCTCTATTTCAAATTTAATTATCTAGATTTCAATTTTAGTACCATATTAACAAATTAAACCCTTATTTTGAGATATATGTTGTTGTAGAATTTTTTTTTGAAACATCGGAAATTCAACTATTAAATCACCTGATTCGGATTTAAGCGGAACATGTAAAATTCATGATTGTCACAGATTTCTATATTCGAACTTAAAATCTGTAAACCAGATCCTAAATTTTACACTATCAAACCACGTCACTTTGGAAACGTAAGTATAGAATCTGTTAAGAGCAAATTTCCTGTTGCAAGTTAGTTACAAATTTTGAGTGTCCATTTTAATCATAACAATGAAGAGTTTCTTCATGCCAAAAAGAATTATGGAGAATATTAAAACGGCATTGTTTATGTGAACTGTCACGTTCACATGAATTGCACCTTTAATGTACGTGTCCCTTAAGGTATTCGTTTGTGAGTGTATCTACCGTTAGTAAATAAAATAAAATTTACTTAGAGAAACAGAATAAATTTTACTCTTATTTACTTATTATTTTTTTTTTTGAAATTATTAGAAATCTCACCGTCAAATCATTCATTCCGGATTTTAAGTGAAGCAAGGGAATTTTTTATTTTTATTTTTTAAAAAAAAAACCTTGAAAGAAATTTTAAATAGAACTCAAACAAAAGATTTTTAAAATGTGGAAGCATTTATTAAAGAGAAACAAAACTTACATATATAAGAGGGTTTCCTTTCCGAAATTTCCAAAATTAAAAGCTGATTCATGGCTTCTTGATAATCCGAAAATTTAATGTCAGCTGAATGTCCATGTTAATGCTGATGGCACAATTATTCATCACATCACAGTCATGCAACTGAAATTCTGGAAAGTGTATATTATTGGATTAAAAGTTGTTGATTTGGGTCCCAATTTTTTTAAATAATTACATATTAGATACATGTTGTTTAAATTAGACCCGGCCAAGGTTCCAGTTCGGAATTGGAACCGAACCGGTTGGAACCGGACGGTTCCGGTTCCAACCGATTTCGGTTCCGGAACCTGACCGGTTTGGTTAGGGTTCTTACCTTGACCGAACCGGTTGGAACCGCTGGAACCGAACGGTTCCAATCGGAACCGTAAGGTTCCTCTTGGAACCGGAAGTAAACAAAAAAAAAGTTTTTATTTACTTGCAACCGTAAGGTTCCACAAGCAAATCTCAAATTTTTTATTAATAATAATAATGAGGTTTAAAATTGCAATACTAAAACATGAATGTCTACATCCTTTTTATAACAAACTCTTGGTTATTGACTTCTTCATATAAGCGATGAGACACAATGACCAAGTAATAAATATCCCACATCGCTTATATGAAGAAAGCACTAGCCAAGAGTTGGCTATAAAAATGATTATATGTTAAAAGAATTTTATAAAAAAAGATTTTATAAAAATGATGTGATAGTTTGAAAAAACATTACGATTATAGAATTTTTTCTATTTTTTAAAATTTATTATTAAATTTTTTTAAAAAAAAACCGGAAGGGAAACCGTAACCGAATCGGAACCGACTGGTTCGGTTCCGGAAGTGGAATCGGAACCGAACCGCCGGCCGGGTCTAGTTTAAATAGTAACAGTATAAAATTAATTTATCTGGATTGAGTTGTGTGAATGAAATATATTATTATTTTTTAAAAAAATATTAAAAATTTAATTATATATTTAAAATAATAAATATATGTATAAGAAATTGGAAAAAAGACTAAAATATAAAATTGATTTAAAAAACATTAAAAATATCATTTGAATTAAATTTACAAAATGACGAGTTAGCAAATTACGAAAGTCTTAACTCTCATGTATGCAAAGGCACGTGGGTTAGTTAGTTCTCTGAATTCAATCGCCAAGAAGAAGAAAATGACGTATGGTATATAGGGATTTATTTTGTTAAGTTATATGTATTGGGGTTATGGCGCGGGCGCAACGCAAAGTCGCGGTTTGGGTGAAGTCATAATTTTAAAACTTTTAAATTACCGAATAAATTATTCAATATCCAATATGAATATCATTCATATTTCACCTAAACATATTTATTCGATATCAAATAACGACATAAATAGTTAAGAAACATCGCGAAACTTTTACGAAAACGTTTTTCCTCAAAATGGCATAAAACACGTTTTTTACCGAACCGACCACCCAATGCACATGAGGTCTACCCATGTCAGCCCCAACAGTGCTAGGGCAGTTCATGGGCTGCCCGAACAGTGACCAATTCACTGTTTGGGCAGCCGTCACCCGGTTGGCTCAAAAGTCACCCGATAACGCCGTTTTTCACCGTTTCAGCATATTTCAACACCGAAATAATTTTCGGCAATTGTTCTAACACCCAAACACATCCAATACATTTATATGACATCATTTTCATCACAATAAACCCAGTTTTTCTAGATCTGATTTTGTAACAAAAATTATCAATTTTTCATGTTTTAATCCAACTTTCTCAATATTAATCATATTAATACTAACACCAACCAAAGTCACCACAAATGAAGAACCCAAGAACAATTCTAGGAGTTACAAGAGTGGTCATAACACTCTAGAATGGCAACAAGTCATCAAATGACAAAATTGAACTAATATTACACTAATATCATTCAATCTAACTTCACACATGCATTTAGCCTCCAAATCCATCCTCCAAATCAAAAAGCCCCAAAATCCAAGAAAGAAAGAAACCCTAGAACTATTCTAGATGCTCAAGAACAAGAAACAAACTTTCTAAGCTTAAGAATATTAAAGATTACCTTAAAATCTCCAAATTTCCTTAAGCTTTCTTCTTTATTTGTTCACTCTCTCTCAAGTTTTCTCTCAAGAATCATTTTGGAAGCTCTATAAAATGGTGGAGGCTTGGCCATGACTAAAAAATGAAAGAGAAAATAATTTTTCTTTTATATATGGCTAGGGACGAAATTGGGGGAGGGGTATTTTGGTCTTTTTCAAAATTTATTTAATAAGCCTTAAGTTCCTTGTTCAATTTGAACACTTCAAGCTTAAAAAAAACCCATGCCATTTGTTACCAATAATACCTCACCACTTATACTATTAATTATGACTTAAGGATATGATATTTAATTTCTAATTATTTAATTATTTAACAATTAAATAACTAAATAATTAATTAATATATATATATATATGTATTTTTATTTACATTAAATACCAAAATATATATATTAATGACATATGTCAAAATCTCATTTGATAATTAATTAATATGTATCAAGTCAAGTTTTGTATCAAATACAAATACATATTAATTATAAATTGACCAAAATCCCCTAATGCATGTATTTTCGTTTAACCGATTAAACGATTCGAATTAACTCATTTAATCCGATGGAGTATTATGAATAATCGATATTATTCATAACGCGTTGCCCAAGTGCTCAACGAGTACACTTCATATTGTGGGACTCTCTAAGTTTAGGTTTATCCGTCACAAAATCCAATTTTGTGTCCATAATTCACCTACTCATGAATTATGACGACCATAGATAATCTCGCTAAACTATGCAAGTCGAGGTCATTAAATACGTATAATCCCTCTGTCACAGGCTATCCATATTATACCTGAGATATAGATAAGAACATCAAATCCTTATGGTATAATATAGTCGACTTTCAAATTTACGATCTCTAAATAACACTCGGAATAAACTTCCGAAGTTATACTACGACCATGGATTTACTAGATCGTTAAACATGTGAGGATTCCTATGCCCTGTACACAGGACTGACAGATCCTATCTTGATACGCACATGATATCATTAGCATCAGTCAACACCCAACGAACAGGCGGAGGTATGATCATGAATAGATCGGTGACGTGACTGCCATAAAGTGTGGAGGATAACTCATATATCCACTGTGATATTTAAAGTCGAAGGATCATTATGCCCGCTCAACTCGAGAAGATTCCTATTGACGTTGGTATACCATCTATTAGGAAATCTTAAGTGAGTCATTCAGTGTTTATCAAATAAACACCTACATGTCTATACGAGTCTTCCGAGACTCATGGTTCATTGGGATAAACCATCGGACCAAGTCACGATATATGACATGTACTGGTCTCAACAGATTTTACTAACCGACCCGTGTTAGTAAATATTGACCATGAACTTTATTTAAGGATATACAACTTATAGTGACGCTTCCCAATGTCAATTACAAACTATGTTGTAACTGTGCACCACGTTGTAAATCCTAGGGTCTTTGTCTAATATACACGTATCACTAAATCAGATTTAGTTTTAATCTAATCATAATTAGATATCTAATTGCAATTAGATCGAATATGTGTATAAAAGACAAGAGGTACTACCAGTAAATAAGTAATATTATCGAAAAAAGAATTGTTCGTATTTATGAATCTGATATAAATACGATCCAGATTGACACTCTGAGCACCAACCCTAACAATTTCTCTCACTTGCTCTAGTGCCAATCCACGGTATCATATACACATCTCAATATATATCACATACTCATGACTCTCAAGAGCTCACCTAGCACTCAAAAGGTAGGCAACAACAAGTAGGTCTGCTATAACATATTGAGTTTGTCCAACAAACCCAATTATTTCCCTTAACCATCATCATTTATATTTTGTAGAACCCAAGTTCTACATCAATATGACTTAGATGCGATATCAATATTGTGTTATAGCTATTAAATCGTCTTTGTATTTAGAGATCAAATCCGAAATACTATGCAGACAACCGCAAAAACAATACTAATATCAAAACTTCTAAGCTATGAGATCACTATGCAACTTCATAAGTCAATACTTCATAAGTTGCAACAAATTCCACTAATACAGTAGAATCAACCGTGACACTCCCACTGTATCTTTTCTAACTTTATATGACATAGACCATCTAATATCATAATTAGACTTAAAACTAATCTGACCCTAATGGTTGCGTATTATATTCTCCATGATTACAAAACATGTTCTTAATATCTCTAAGATAACAAAGAACATATTTCAAGATCCATCATATGGTCTGCATCATATCAAAATAACTTGTAACAGTTACGATTAAATTGATATCTTTAATCGCACATAATATAATATTCATTACGCCATCATCTTATGATGCATAAGATTGACCAGACATTCTAATCAATCTCTCTTTCAACAAATGTATCATCCTTTACGAAAGATGAATACTATATATATATAAAAGACACATTAACTGTCAAATATTTATACTAACTGTCATACATATAGTCTTACTGTGTCCTTTATTAGATCATATCTAATGCACGACTAATGTGAGTATCTCATCAGTCTCTTGTTTTATATCATATATAAAACTTTATATCAAATACAATAGAGACTACTCACACTGCTTTCACGGAGAAAAGAAGACTTAAGTAAACCTTTTACCTCACAAACATTTCATTATTACATTAATAATGATAATGCCGTTAGGATATATAACACTAGAAAGAAATTTATACGCTCCCACTGACCTTACTATTACATATGTATTCTCTATGCTTTAATAAAATCAGACAATCTGACTGTATCAAAATTAGAGAACACAGATTTTCAGAAAGCTTATTTGAGTCTACAATAGGCTCTATAAGCTAGTATATCAAACTGTGATCTTAGCAGAATACAAACTCTAGGGCCATTCTAGAATGAACTCTTCAAACAAAGAAACCACAACAGATTTATTATTCGAAGAAAATATTCAGGAACACCACTTTGCATTCTTTAGCCAAAATACATAGTTTAATATCAACATTAACCAACAGATCTTTAATTATTCAATCAATGCGACTAGAGACAAGTTTCCTCAGAATCTACAATAGATCACTGAGTAAAACCTTTCTCACTGTCATACTGTAAAGGTCAAACCTTTAATTAGCTCACATTGCTTTTTCTGAGCAAAAAATTTGCACATGTTATGAACTATTCATAACGAAAGCTTAATCAAGTTCAAAACTTGATCGTAGTAAGTTAGGAACATTCTTAGATCTATGGTTTAATGCTAACTTCTGAAATCAATATCAAATATCGCTCCCACTATAAGTTATATGATAATTTTCTTCAATAAGAAAACAACAGAACCATTAAGTATCAAATACTTTTGTAAATGATTCTGACATCCTATTAAACTTATACGGAAGATATCATAGAGTCATTTCATCTTATTAATTATGTAGTTCCATTTTAGTTTATCACTCTCACATTTGACATCAATAAGTCAAGTCTTTTCTACAATCATTAACATCTGATGTTACTTATCAAGTAATAAAATAATTTTATTACTCGGGATCGTAGAAAAAAATATTCTATCAAATAAAATACAATATTCCATTAAATAGAATAAATGATAAACCTTACTTGTACCTCCGAGGCACAAGTACTTTCAATTATATAACAATTATACAAAAGAAAGTTTCAAATCTCAAACTTTTCAAGATTAGAATTTTCTACTATACATATCATATATGTAACTGTAGGAACAAATGAAACCTTAATTAAAGAGATGAATTAATGTTACTGGAGCATAACCCCAAGAGTATTGAAATTAATTCGGTAATACTTAATATCAAATGAGTCAAATCATATAAGATTCGATTTCTCCCACTGATCAATTCCATCACGATGGAATCGTAGAAGAATAATATTGAGTAAGAATCACATTCATTAAATAACTTTAGAACTAATTTCCATAAATTCATATGTTTGATCATATCAAACATCCTTGAACAATTCAAAGACTCACGATGAATTTTAAAATATATTTTTCAACACTTCAAATAGAATATCTTTGAACCATTCAAAATATTCTATCCGCGTTTCATCAGAAACATATTGAAAGTTCTCGAACAATTCAAGACGTTCAATATATATTCTTTTAGAAACACGCAACTAAGTCATGACAATTTATTAACTAAGTTATGGAGTAAAGAAAAATATCTAAGGCAATTTCTAATTCATTAAACTACATACATCAAATGTATTAGTCTAATAAATCTTGTGGTCCAATGACGATCATTGGTTAAATGAGATTTAATCACATCCTGAATATAATATTCATTAAATGGATAAGGATATGAGGTGTGATCTCGTATCAGACCATCCTTTACCATACGGAATAAGCATATAATGCTTATGTGATAAAATCTCATAAAACACTGTTCTAAGTTATTTAGTTAACCGAACATTTTCTTAATGTTTATCTTTTCATTAATGACACTACTAGTCATATTAAAATATGTAACAACTATTTATATAGAACAAGTAACTATCCAATAGTCACAAGTTTTGATATCAAATATCAAAACAATTATTAAACAATATTTTAAATACCTAGACGAGAGATTTAATATCCAATACATATAGTTCTCGTATTGTGAGAATCAATATTCTCTATACACAACTATACACATCTCCTTTCTTTAACTTTATAATTTGCGTTCAATTATTCACAATAATTGCAAATGATTGATTAGCAAACTGTGTCAGAACACGTGACTTCTAAAAGTCACTAAAGCAAGAAACGTCATTATAAGATAAACAAATACTAATGGGATTTTCCTAATGCCAGTCAAGAATCTCGAGACATGAACTAATTCAAGTCAATTCTTAATGCATAAGAAACTATTCTTACTAGATAACTATATCCTAAAATAGATATCTATTTAGATTACTTATCGTGACTTAGCAACTAAGTCACTGACCATCTTGATTTTCAAGAAAATCGGAACAACAGTTCCCGATAGTTTGAACTAATCTAACAATATCTAAGTCGATTGTCATTCTAAAATCTATTCTAGAAAAATACAACCATAAGTAAAGTCAGAAAACATATTCAAGTAATATGCTATGCAGTGGATTAGAAGTATAATTCTATAAACAATATAGAATAAAGGAAAACAAAAGCATCAAATTCCATAAAATTACACACTAATTTAGTTATGGATTTTTAACCCAGCAGTGTCTCCCACTACTTTACGTAATATCGTAATCCCCAACGGAGAACAGTAATTCAATAATTAAATCGAATTCCATAGTGAAAGTAGGATCTCATGAATATATTTTGACTCACATCTTTGGCACGATCTCGCCTACGTATATTCATTAGGTAGACAACTCATTGTCAATAACTCACCAGTGACTCCTGATTTTGGTCCTGACCGTTTCTCATTATTACAACTTTGGCATGTTCACAAGGAGGCGTATCAAGGCTTCACTTGCCAATGACAAACTCAAGCTACCGATGTAGTCCTGACAGCTTTGGCACGTTCAGGATTTCCACTTTCACTTGAATTTGTCTAGTATCAAATATACATCGGGCATCGATAAAATTCTATCAACTACACCCTCACTGCTTTGGCACGATCTCGGATGCAGCCATAGAAAGTTACCTATTAACCATATCGACAAGACGGACCAAAAAACATGCATCCAATACAAGTTACTTTACAACTTTATTTAAGCGGGGATATTCCTCAAGAAAGCTTTTCTCTACATCAAATGCAGAATATAATCTAGAAAAACTTCTAAACAATTCAATTCTACCTTAGAAAACATAACTTAACTTAACCATTAAATTTCTGTTACGTTCCCGTTAGCGTAGAACCGAAAAGTCAAGAAATATCTAAATTACATGCATGTGCAAGCAATAAAATTGGATTATATATTATATATCAAGCATGAAAAATATAATGGATGAAGGATCAGACCTGCTTTGATACCATTTTTGTTGGGGTTATGGCGCGAGCACAGCGGAAGCTCGCGGTTCGAGTGAAATCGTAATTTTAAAACTTTTAAATTGCCGAATAAATTATTCAATATCCAATATGAATAATTCATTCATATTTCACCTAAACATATTTATTCGATATCAAATTGTACGGGCCAAATTTGGACCCAAGGGTAAAATTGACTTTTCCCTTCAGGCCCTACACCAGTGGCAGCCCAATCCCTCCGGATAGTACCCATAATAAATTTGGGCCAAAGACCCGACTACATCCTCAGGCCCACGTACAAAGAGATCCATACCCAGCGAACCTTTGACTGATCAGTTACTTCAATCCGAAACGTCCAGACTCATGAATATCTCACATAACTCGACAGTTTCCAACATCCAATGGACGAGTAATTAAAGGTGATAAATACACACGTTTCCCGAGGGTGTATATAAGAGAAGAAAGTCTACGAGAAAAGTGGGGACAACCCTAATAGTTCAATAATATTCTCTCCATATCTCCCAGTATCTCCCATCTACCGCCCTCACGACAGCTTACAGGTATTAAGGTAATATCTGACCTTGCCCTTCCTACTCCTACGACATTATTAGCTCGTTTCCACTATTGACTTGGGCATCGGAGTGCCTACGGCACCCACCACACCGGTGGGCAGACCCTCCACGCTCACCCTACCTCTTTGTTTTGCAGGATCGCCAGTGCCCCATTCACAAAATCTCAATTGTAGACCTCGGGTGAAAATCAGCGTCTACACAAATAACGACATAAATAGTTAAGAAACATCGCGAAACTTTTACGAAAATATTTTTCCGCAAAATGACATAAAACACGTTTTTGACCGAACCGACCACCCAATGCATATGAGGTCTGCCCAGGTCAGCCCCAACAGTGCTAGGGCAGTTCATGGGCTGCCCGAACAGTGACCAATTCACTGTTTGGGCAGCCGTCACCCGGTTGGCTCAAAAGTCACCCGATAACGCCGTTTTTCACCGTTTTCGCATATTTCAACTCCGAAATAATTTCCGACAATTGTTCCAACACCCAAAACACATCCAATACATTTATATGACATCATTTTCATCACAATAAACCCAGTTTTCCAGATCTGATTTTGTAACAAAAATTATCAATTTTTCATGCTTTAATCCAACTTTCTCAAAATTAAACATATTAATACTAATACCAACCAAAGTCACCACAAATGAAGAATCCAAGAACAATTCTAGGAGTTACAAGAGTGGTCATAACATTCTAGAATGGTAACAAGTCATCAAATGACAAAATTGAACTAATATTACACTAATATCATTCAATCTAACTTCACATATGCATTTAGCCTATAAATCCATCATCCAAATCAAAAAGCCCCAAATTCAAGAAAGAAAGAAACCCTAGAACTATTCTAGATGCTCAAGAACAAGAAACAAACTTTCTAAGCTTAAGAATATTAAAGATTACCTTAAAATCTCCAAATTTCCTTATGCTTTCTTTTTTATTTGTTCACTTTCTCTCAAGTTTTCTCTCAAGAATCATTTTGGAAGCTCTCTAAAATGGTGGAGGCTTGGCCATGACTAAAAAATGAAAGAGAATATAATTTTCCCTTTTATATATGACTAGGGACGAAATTGGGGGAGGGGTATTTTGGTCTTTTTCAAATTTTATTTAATAAGCCTTAAGTTACTTGTTCAATTTGAACACTTCAAGCTTAAAAAAAAAGTCATGCCATTTGTTACCAATAATACCTCACCACTTTTCATACTAATTATGACTTATGGATAAGATATTTAATTTCTAATTATTTAATTATTTAACAATTAAATAGCTAAATAATTAATTAATATATATATATATATATATATATATATGTATGTATTTTTATTTACATTAAATACCAAAATACATATATTAATGACATGTGTCAAAATCTCATTTGACAGTTAATTAATATGTATCAAGTCAAGTTTTGTATCAAATATAAATACATATTAATTATAAATTGACCAAAATCCCCTAATGCATGTATTTACGTTAACCGATTAAACGATTCGAATTAACTCATTTAATTCGATGAAGTATTATAAATAATCGATATTATTCATAACGCTTTGCCCAAGTGCTCAACGAGTACACTTCATATTGTGGGACTCTCTAAGTTTAGCTTTATCCGTCACAAAATCTAATTTCGTGTCCATAATTCACCCACTCATGAATTATGACGACCACCGATAATCTCGCTAAACTATGCAAGTCGAGGTCATTGCATACGTATAATCCATCTGTCACAGGCTATCCATATTATACCTGAGATATAGATAAGAACGTCAAATCCTTATGGTATAATATAGTCGAATTTCAAATTTATGATCTCTAAATAACACTCGGAACAAACTTCCAAAGTTATACCACAGCCATGGATTTACTAGATCTTAAACATGTGAGGATACCTATGCCCTGTACATAGGAGTGACAGATCATATCTTGATACGCACAGGATATCATGAGCATCAGTCAACACCCAACGAACAGACAGATGTTTGATCATGAATAGATCGGTGACGTGACTGCCATCAAAGTGTGGAGGATAACTCATATATCCACTGTGGTATCTCAAGTCGAAAGACCACTATGCTCGCTCAACTCGAGAAGATTCATATTGATGTTGGTGTACCATCTATTAATAATCTTCAGTGAGTCGTTTAGTGTTTATCAAATAAACATCTACATGTCTATACGAGTCTCCCGAGACTCATGGTTCATTGGGAAAAACCATTGGACCAAGTCACGATATACGACATGTACTAGTCTCAACGGATTTTACTAACCGACCCGTGTTAATAAATCTTGACCATGAACTTTATTTAAGGATATACAACTTATAGTGATGCTTCCCAATGTCAATTACAAACTACGTTGTAACTGCGCACCACATTGTAAATCATAGGGTCTTTGTCTAATATACATGTATCACTAAATCATATTTAGTTTCAATCTAATCATAATTAGATATCTAATTGCAATTAGATCGAATATGTGTATAAAAGATAAGAGGTGCTACCAGTAAATAAGTAATATTATGGAAAAATGAATTGTTCGTATTTATGAATCAAATATAAATATGATCCGGATTGACACTCTGAGCACCAACCCTAACAATATGTTAGATACATAGAGGTTCTCATATAGTGACAAAGTCAGAACTTTCATTCAGATGAAATTTATTTTTCACAAAAAATAATAGATACTTATTTTTCATTTTAATGAAGACAAATTAAAATTATTTTATTAACAAACTATACATTTATTCTATGTGAGATTGTGGTTACAATTTCGGCTCCCTTTGGGTTTCAATAGGTTCCATAAAATTACACGGGGATGCTGATATTTTCAGTTGGTAAGAGTGCGAAGGATAACTGAAGTGGTAAAAATGAGAGTAATTAACGTGGTATCACCAACAAATTAATATATAATATGTATGTTTATATTAAATATAATTATTATTTATTTAATTATTTTTATGATTTTAACATGTGTGACATAATATTATTGGATTGTAACATCGGTGACGTGTATATATATATATATATTGTTGAAAACATTCATTTAAAAATAGCAGAAAAATGTAAAGAACATAGTGGCTCAATAATTGCCTACATCCACTTTCTTACGGTTACAGATTTTATTTTCAACTGAACAATTGAAGTTACAAGCATCTTATATATTACTTCAATTGTAACCTGTATTTTTGACATTCCCAAAAATATCCCTAAAATATATAAAGCTCCAAAATAAAATGCTTATAATTTATGAAAATTTATAATCAAAGACACCTCCAAAAATCATGAAGAAGAAGAGATTTAATATTAGATGGATATATATATATATATATATATTAAAATATTTGAATATTGAAATAAAGATATTATAAATAAGGACATAGCATTTGGTGCATCATGAATACGTTTGCATCTTTAAAAATTCGGTGCAAATTGCAAATAGTAACAAAGATATAAGTGGTGGCTTACAATTGCAAGATTAACATAATCGTCATCATAAAGAAAAGTAAAAGATCAGTTGGAGACACGAGCTGTTGGTTAAATCCTAACATGGGATTAAACATCATCATTCTGCAGGGCAGGATTTCCGGAAAAAAGTTTGGTAAATTTAACAAAATGTCCCATAATTATAATTAATTTATAATAATAACCTAATTTAACTTGTTCATTCTTTTCTAGGAAATAAAAAAAATCTAACAATGATATGTCCACAATAATATATATATATATATATATATATATTCTTCAATTATGATAGCAAATATTTATCGACGGTCGACAGTCAACCGCCCAATGTCGTTAAATAATTTTTTCTTACTGTAATAGTTAAGAAAAATTTCAATAATAATATCCTTAAATATGATTTGAAACGTTTATGGATTGTCGACACCCGTCTGTCGGCCATCATACTCGGAGCTATTATTATCCAAAATATTATTTCTTTTGAGGATCCGAGTCATTGCTGAATCCCCTCAAGTGACGATTATTGCTCGTCCAGATCCGCAACAACCAATGTCCCCCGTCTCGTCCTAAATGGGTTCCTAATCTTTGAACCAAAATCCACCCCAGAAAGGAACGAAGCAAAGTAAGAAAAGTTATAGGTAGGTATTATTGTAAATTAGTCAACAATTTGGATTATTTTTGAAACTTTCCTAAAATTATGTTTGTTGATTGTAGTTTTTTACCCCCAAGAAGTCAGCATCCCAAGGAAGGGCAATAATTTTTTTTTTTTGCTTACAATGATGAGTTTTGTAATTAACAGAGGAAAAACCCAAGGTCATCGTTACGACGATATCAGATAGAAGGGCACGAGCATGAGGCGCAGAATCAATTCGACCAGATGAGGTCATGTTCCGACCAGATGAGGTCATATTCCGACCAGAGGAGGTCATGTCCCGACCCGACATGATAAGAAGATCTCAGATTTAGAATGGACATAGGAAAGGCCGACCCGATCTTGCGGCCCGGTAAGGCAGGATCACTGTTGTTTTAAGCCATCCGACCTGGTAGGACAGGTCGGGGTTATACGTTTGAGGACGGGATGCAGTGGTACAAACGTGACTTGTGGATTTGCATCATCCATAAAGCTGTGATGTGACTATAGCAACTTGCAAGGTCATCCTCTGCCACATGCCACCGCGTGAACGAGTGATACAGGCTGGCGTCATAAAGATAGCGTATGGCAGTATCCAAGAAGAGGGTGATTAATGAAGTGTCAGATGACAGGTTTACTTTCGGCAATGGCAGACTCACGTGGCTGAAGTCATGATGATATGAGAACAATGTTACATTTTCTTAGTATATAAAGGGAGGGTAACATCATTTTTAAAGATTGGTTAGTAAAAATCTCACTCAAGTACTGTTTGTAATCTCACAAAGCAACAACTCGACAACACTTGACTACCCTTGAAAAGAGGTCGGCCGAGCTCGGTTCAATTATAAAACTAGTGCTCTACTTTGTTCCCATGGACGTAGGCTGGTTTATTCCGCCGAACCACGTAAACCATCTGTTGATTTTGTGTTTGCTTGTATCTTCTGCTAAATTTGCTTTTGGCACCCATAACTAAACAAATTCACGGTTGGATGAGGATTGTCCCGAGAGCATTATCCCAAAATTGCCCCTGGAACTAAAATCACTCGTCAACAGTTGGAGCCATCTGTGGGGAAAGAGCAAAAAGTAACTTGCGTAGTAAGACAATGGCAGAAGATGGGAACCATAGATCGTCGGAGGGTTCAACGACAGAGTGGATTGAGAGAATGGAAGAAAGCATGAGAAAGGAAAGAGAGTCGAACCAGACCTTCATGAAGTCCATGATGGAGAAACTGTAAAAGCTAGAAAAGATGAACAATGAAAAGTTGGAGGCTGGTCCAAGCCAGATGAGAGATGAGATAGCGAATGGAATAAGGGTTGTAGATTTGGGCGGAGATGATGAGCCCGAGAGGAGGGATCTTTAGAAGGTGAGGCCTGTTGTGATAACCGGAGCCTTGCCGACCGAAAGAGTGTGTGAAGAAGAAGAGGTTGTTGGAGTTCTACGGTCCCAAGGATCGAATCAAAAGCATACAAACATGTGTGAATATCAACGACGAAGTTACGGAATACTTACATCGAGCGGTTTGAGCGACGCGGTAGGCAATAAAAAATTCCTTTTGCTCGGTAGTGAGGGTGTGCAGCTCACTGGTTTCGGCCATTTGAGCTCATTCGTCAAGCTCCAAGCTTCGTCAAACGATCCCCGCTCATGGGTGGACTTCCCTATCACCTTCGCATGTCTCTCGGAGTGCTAGCTCTTCTGATTTTTGCCACAAAAATCACCACTCTTGCTTCCCATTTCTTCTTTGTTTCACGGAAAAACCAGATGCAGTGAAGAAGAAAAATAGGCCAAATGGCCGAGTGAGAGAGATCAAAGAAAGAGAGGGAGTGATGTTTTTGTTACTTGAAAATGGTAAATGATTTTCCATAAATCATATACACCAATTTTCCCTCCAAAAGTAAAAGCATTAAAGGCTTCAACCACTCCCATCACTTCCCATCAATCAATCAAGTTGTCAAGTCACATCACTCAAAGTGACAAGTGATTTGACGCTTGAAGTGACTGACGATTTGACGCTTGATTTGACTTGCGTGCCGCATTTGAATTCGAAATGCGAATGCGCTCGCAAACAATCTCGGGCTCGGTTCGCAAATTTCAAATTAACGAATTTTCCCTTGCGTCGTAATTAAATCTAATATAATTAAATAATCATGCCTAGCATAATTACTGTTCACGTCGCTAACGAATTAATTCTAAATTAATTCGTTCGCCCGAATTAAAATCTAATTTTAATTCCGCGTCGAAATCTAATTTCATTTAATATATCCAATATATTAATTTATCGATTAATTCCAAATTAATCATTATCTCTCTTTAAATGATATTTTATCCCAGAAAAAATATCTCTGCAATTAATCCCAGATTAATTTTCTCTCTCTTCTAATTAATCCCAGATTAATTTAGAGTGCGAGTTATACGTCATCGGTGAATCTTTGGGAAGCGACCCATGAGATCCCGGATATGTTGGCAGTAAATTCGGTCGTTGGACTATCCGAACACGTAAGTACCAAGTACTACGTTTATACCGATTTACAAGACAATGTTGGCCTCTAGCAAAGCGCCATGCCTACCCAATTCTCCGGAAATATCCTTACAGGAATAAAAGATCTATATCAGGCGTAGTATATGTAGTATTGCATATTTCTGTCCAGTATTGGATGATCACGTGCTAGGTCTGGGGCTGGAATTGTGTCTGCCCCGTACGAAGCACATGTCGGATATCTGGTGACTAGTCTCTATAATCGGATATACATGATCTTGTCATAATATCCCGATAGTTGCAGCATTTAAGAGAACTAGTCCCGTATCCTACGTGACCATCATCTCCATATGACTGGATTGACACTTCCGTCTTGACATCACACCTAACACACTACGATTCTCAATATACCCAGCATTGGCGTACACAGAACCTGTTAAAGCCCTGGACGACCGCAACCAAAGTATATTGATTGTCGCAAGTATTAGCGGTGCAAGTCTCAGGTTAAGACCAAATACACCTACCCTGATTTCGGACTTCCATAGACACATAGTCATACTACCAATGGAATTACGAGGGGGTCTATCCAGAGCGAAGCTGTTTCCCGTACCATCGGTAAAACACAACCTCCTATTACACTTGCACGAGTATCCTATACCCAAATATATGAGAACTATGTCGTTGTGCCCTCACAACGCGCACAAGTGTAATACTAGTCTTTTATACATTTATCGATGTCCAATCTCGATAATGCTTTGACTAGGGATATTTAATGATTTATCATTCGTGGACTGATACTGTCTCATATCATTCTCAATCCAGGAACAAATCATAGGGACCTCCTATCATTTATATATCTAGGTGATCTAATTACAAATGATAAGAGTGCAATCTCCTTTGTCATATAGTTAATTTGTACAACAACACCATGATCTGTACAAATAGTGACGTTATGTGTCATAATTGTCCAACAATCTCCCACTTGGCCTATAGCCAGTCACTCGAGTGTCTTACACTGGAACTATGTACGGTTGGCTCAATTTGCTGAGAAATGCTTTTGTCAGTGGATTTGCATGATTATCGTCTGATGCGATTTATACGATCATCACATCGCCATGATGTATGATCCGAATGAATCAGATGAATAGTCGAAGTATGTATCTGGATCGTTGATGAGACCATTAATTCTTTAGCCTGTGCTGACGCCTAGCTCAGCTGCTAACAGAATTATATCTAATCTAATTAGATTTATTATCGACCCAGAAGGCTTCTATTGCCGCCTCAGCTGCAACAATAACCCGCATTTGTTGTTTATTCGGTAACAGTATCTTGCTTGGAAGATTTCCAGCTCACTGTTCCGTTATTCAAAATGTGTGATACCGTTTTTATCGGTTTAGGAAACTTGCTACAGTGATCCCAGTCACTTCAAGTTCTCCTTCTCCATGGACTAAGACAGCACCCTTAGTTCTCTAAGATACTAACAGATGTTCTTAACATCAATCCAGTGACTATCACTTGGATTGGCCCGATTGTGAATCCATATGCTCAAAGCGTATGAGACATCAGGTCGCGTATATTTTTCAATGTACGGTTTCACGGAGAGTTTTTCTCGAAAGCTAAGCTTTTACCGATTGTATTATGGGAATATCATTTTCAAGAAATGACACATTATCATTATTTATAGGACAGCCACTGTCAGTGCGCTCACACTAACCCTCTTATATACACAAGAATCATTTCGTTTTTGAATTAAATCATAAACTATTTTGATTACATGAATACGATAATTCCAAGAACCTATGCTTGCTTCAATCCAAACATGGATTGAATAACCCGCAAACCTTGTTTGCCAGTTTTAGCACGACAAAATGGACAGGATGTTGTAAACATCCTCCAAAAGGTTTCCTTTTCAGGAAAACGATTTTCTCGTTAAGCTGTCATATTTCATAATGAAACATGCAGCATAAGCAAGCATTATCCAAATGGATTTACCGTGGCAATATGTAAAAGGTTGAATCGTAATCAACACAATGTTGATAACGATACCTTTTCGCTAAAAGCCTAGCTTTATACGTTGGTATGTTGCCATCCATGTACGTCTTCCTTGAAGACTTATAAGTACCAATAGGCACAATGCCTTGCGGTACATCAACTTGTTTCCAAACTTGTTGATATACATGGAATCCATTTCGGATCATATGGAACTTTTCCATAATAGGGAGTTGATACCTTGTATCACTACCTTTTACGTAGTCAGTTGGTATACCTCAAAATATTGACATATTTATGAGGTGAGATCAGAAACCCATACCCCAAGTTGTTTTCTGACTCTCTCCGACTTACGTGGTTCTTGTGTATTCGAAGATTATTGGAATATTTTCATCATTGATGAACTATTTGTGTTCCATTAAGATTCGGTGCCTTGAATAGTATTACTCTGATTTTCATCGAGTTTTACTATCCTCCCACTTACCACTACATATCGGTATTCCTCTTAGGAAAACCGCCAGGCGAGCAACAATTACATTGTTCTCTGGTGAGATGTATAAGTACTATACTTATGGTTTCCCTTGGATAACCTACAATTGGCACTTGTCCAATTTGGGTTTTAGTTTGGTATCATCCAAACATATGCCCAACATTCCCAAATATTCAGGATTAAGAAACCTGATTTCTATCATGTTCATATCTAATATAAAATCTGTCAAACAGATTATTATGGAACCTTATTCTAAATAAGTTTTGCACTGTTAATGCTTATCTGTTGAAGGAAATGATAGCTCAGAGCGACTCATGATTAACCTTATCATGTCTAACAAAATTCGGTTAGTCTGTTCGGACACACCGTCACGATGACGTGTTCCGGGAGGAGTCCTCATTGAAAGAATACTATATTCTTTCAAGTATTTGAGAAACTTATTGCTTAAGTATTTTCCATTACGGTCTTACCGTGACGGTATAATACTATAGCCGATCTGTTTGTCTATTTCGTGTCGAAACTGTAAAAGTTTCTGATTTTTGTTTCAAAAGAAACACATAACCATAACGCGATGCCATATCCGTATAGGTCACGAAATATTCATATCCACATCTAGCCTAGCTAGACATGGGCCCACTTGCTTCTCTATGAACTAGGGCTTACAGATCGGTGGCAGTGGCACTTTTACCAAGTAAATAGTGTTATAGGCACTTTGCCCAATAAACTAGATTCGTAGACTTTATTTGATTGGAATCAAATCAGTCCTAGTATCCACTCTTCATAAGTGTGGATATACGAGTCTTGTTTAATTGTGTCTCAGACTACAATGCCACAAATTAGTTTCTTCTGATCAAATCAGTTTGAGCTATTTGTTTGTCATGTTATATTTTTGAGATTTATTTATATTCAAAATATAAATGTTGTTATTCACATCTAATGTGTTTATCTCAATATCATCTTTATATAATAAAACACTTTAGTGTTCTAGAATATAAAGGTTCACCTGCAGCGGGTCAAACACTGATATAAAGATAATGTATCTAGTCAAACTAGTTACATTATAACAGTTTCCTATTTTAGGTACACACCCGAAAGGTAGTTCCTAAACTTAGGTATCTACGGTTGAACAGCGACTTTCGTCCCGTTTCCAATTCGCAGATAAATCTCCATTGAAATCAGTATTCTGTTCAAAACAGATTTTGAACATCAATATATATTTATGTATCACACTAAGTATCTAAAATCCAATTTTAATACTAGTAGTGAACATATTTATGACAAACATATTTGAAGTCAAAGCCTTGCTCGTCTTCAATTCCATCATGTCTGCTTTGTCCAAACGGCAGTCACGCTTCCACGATCCCGTTTGCCACAATTGTGCAGACATTTTGGGATATGTCCTTTATCTTCCCAGAAGATTATAATGATTTTGCCTTTGCCCTTTTCAATACTCCAGAAGCCATTGGCCAAGCCTTGGCCTTCTAGAATATCGAAGTAAGGTACGTCTTGCGCTACTTGCCTAATTGCAAACTTTGACTTTGTCTCCTTGAGAATAGTCATTAACTCTCCAAGAGTTATGTATTGCAATTTTAGTACTTCTAAAATCTAAGTATAGATTTATGAAGATCCTTCAATTTCTTTATCATACTTTAAGGATCTAATCCTTAGTTCTGATTCAGAAATTAAGGAGTCTACTGCGACAAGCTTAATGGATTAAGCACTAAAGCCATCATCACATAAATCTTCCAAAGATTATGCTCTACTATTTGCTTAACTCCGGGCTTAGGCCTAATATGTTATTTTATCAAATAAAGTAACTTATTAGTTTTTACAGGACTATCCTGAAATTTATTCCCAATTTGAAAATTAAACCATTTAAATATATTTTCCCTAGGATTATGTATTAAACGTCAATCTTTCATTTTTTTTTATTTTAATAGTCCACTATTTAATCAACGATTAATGTACTATTTATTATAATGATTACAATAGTCCAACTATTTAATCAACTATAATTTAATAGATTAAAATCAATTATATTGATTACTATAATCCAATTATAAAATCAACTATAAATGAATAGTTTGAATATAGTCCAACTATTATTAAAACAATGTTTAAATATTAGTCCAACTAACATTTAATTTATTTGACGAATGATATTTGTTTGAGCGCGTATGGCAAGTAATTAAACGAATATTGCAAATTCAATTCTTACCTCCCACTATTTTTCGGCGAGCCTCTAACCCTCTGTCGAGTACTCGGGAAACCGTGTTTCCTAGTGGGCTAGGATCTCGTTAAATATCACACAATCTTGACTTTGGCCAACAAATTGTATGATAATTAACTAGGTAGATCTCTAAGATCGATTGGATCCAATCCAATTCCTAGATCCGGTAGGGGGACATCCAAGTCCGAAACATATATCTTATATATGCCAATACATCCAATGTATTACCTAACCTTTTTCCTCTGAATCAACTAAGCCTTGGCTTTGGCACAACAAACTTAGTGATCCCAGTTAAGCGCGACCCATTGACCATGGAAAGCTTTGTAATCAATGTCGATGGACAAGAAGTGGTCTTGACTTTGGCCAACAAACCACAACTTGGACAAGACACCGATATGGAACAAAGCCTTCGTGATTCAAACACATCCTCGACGGACAAAGGCCTTGACTTTGGCCAACAAGCCAATGCCAGTCTCGGATCTTGAGTGAGAATCACTCAATGGAAGGAAAAACGCTTAATATTTTACGAGGATTTTTCGAGTGCAAATTGACAACCAATTTATTATCTTTGTTAAGGTTTCATCATCATACACCCTTAAACATGCATTCTAAACACATAATAAAGCGCGTATAAATAAATAATAATGATATACGGATGGATACTTTACACATTGATCCTAGATCAAATCTCTCACTTTCTCTCTCCCGCTAGCACATGTATTTACTTCTACCCGTTACACTACACTTCTAAAGAAACCTCATTTACATTGAGGGGAATATGTGAGAAGAGAATACAAAGAATAAAGAGGTAATAAGGCTGGACTCGCAGGTCCAATTAATAAATCAAATTTATTACAATTTCCAAAATTGCCCCACCCATCTAATATCCATCCGATATACATTATTCATGTTTCGCAACCATGTATTCACATAAGCATGTTATCAATCAATCTAATCAAATTAATTAATCTGATAATTAGTGATCATCCAATGTTCAAACAACGATTTGATTTTTGCTCGAGTCAAACTCGTTTTGCGAATAAGTACTCAAAGTACGAATTCTCGAATTAAATTAAATTAAACTACATAATTAAATCCAATTCAATATGCATTTAATTCTAATTCACTTATTTAATTCCAAATTAAATTTTACAGTTTAATAATAAACTTTTACGACTTAAATTCCAAATTTAGTCGTTACGGGTCTCAAAGCCCGATTAACGTTCAACGTCAATTTAATTAAAGTCCAATGAGCTTTTAATTAATTTCTTAAGGCGTGGACTTTTGGTCAACTTGGGTCGAACCCAATAACCAAAGTCCAATTCGGGAGTTACCCCATAAGCCTAGAAATCAATCTTGGCCCATTAGGCCCAATTAAACTTTAAAAGTCCATTAGTCGCATTTGGGCTTTATGGAAGCGGTTTTTGGCCCAATTTGATCCAATCCATTTTTCCTAAGCCCAACTTTGTACAACAAAGCCCAATAAGCCCATTTACAACATTAAAGCCCAATTTAACAAAATAGGCCCAAATAATTAAATTAGCAAATTCCAAATTCCCAATTTAATTACCAAAGTGTATAACATGATTAATCACCCAAATTAACATTTCCAAAACACAACTTTGTACAATTAAACATGCTCATTTTCATCATCACATGTCCAACACATTTTGATTAAAATCAAACCCATTTCATGCTATATTTTCCTCGGCCAAGGGAGAGGATTTTGTGTCCGATTCGAATTCAATCCAATTAATTCCACAATCAACATTAAATCACATTCCCGAATGATTCTAACTCATCCAATGAATCAAAAAAATCAAAAAATCACCAAGACCAAATAGGGCATAACTCTCGGCCAAGCAAGAAATTTTAGGGAAAAATGTTCCAAATCATTTTTCTTGAAATTGATCCAATCAAACTTCAATTAAACATGTTATAAGCATACTCAAACATCCAATTAATTCAAATCATGCTAAAAAATATTTACCTAAATTTTAAGCCATAAATTCGTTTCATGCTTTTAACAACGCTCTGATACCATTGTTGGAGTTCTACGGTCCCAAGGATCGAATAAAAAGCATACAAACATGTGTGAATATCAACGACGAAGTTACGGAATACTTACATCGAGCGGTTGAGCGACGCGGTAGGCAATAAAAAATTCCTTTTGCTCGGCAGTGAGGGTGTGCAGCTCACTGGTTTCGGCCATTTGAGCTCATTCGTCAAGCTCCAAGCTTCGTCAAACGATTCCCGGCTCATGGGTGGACTTCCCTATCAACTTCGCATGTCTCTCGGAGTGCTAGCTCTTGTGATTTTTGCCACAAAAATCACCACTCTTGCTTCCCATTTCTTCTTTGTTTCACGGAAAAACCAGATGCAGTGAAGAAGAAAAATAGGCCAAATGGCCGAGTGAGAGAGATCAAAGAAAGAGAGAGAGTGATGTGTTTTGTTACTTGAAAATGGTAAATGATTTTCAATAAATCATATACACCAATTTTCCCTCCAAAAGTCAAAGCATTAAAGGCTTCAACCACTCACATCACTTCCCATCAATCAATCAAGTTGTCAAGTCACATCACTCAAAATGACAAGTGATTTGACGCTTGAAGTGACTGACGATTTGACGCTTGATTTGACTTGCGTGCCGCATTTGAATTAGAAATGCGAATGCGCTCGCAAACAATCTCGGGCTCGGGTTCGCTAATTCCAAATTAATGAATTTTCCGTTGCGTCGTAATTAAATCTAATTTAATTAAATAATCATGCCTAGCATAATTACTGTTCACGGCGCTAACAAATTAATTCTAAATTAATTCATTCACCCGAATTAAAATCTAATTTTAATTCCTCGTCGAAATCTAATTTCGGTTAATATATCCAATATATTAATTTATCGATTAATTCGAAATTAATCGTTATCTCTCTTTAAATGATATTTTATCTCAGATAAAATATCTCCGCAATTAATCCCAGATTAATTTTCTCTCTCATCCAATTAATCCTAGATTAATTTAGAGTGCGAGTCATACGTCATCGGTGAATCTTTGGGAAGCGAGCCATGAGATCCTCAGATATGTTGGCAGTAAATTCGGTTGTCGGACTATCCGAACACGTAAGTACCAAGTACTACGTTTATATCGATTTACAAGACAAGGTTGGCCTCTAGCAAAGCGCCATGCCTACCCGATTCTCCGGAAATATCCTTACATGAATAAATGATCTATATCAGGCGTAGTATACGTAGTATTGCGTATTTCTGTCCAGTATCGGATGATCACGTGCTAGGCCTGGGGCTGGAATTGTGTCTGCCTCGTACGAAGCACATGTCGGATGTATGGTGACTAGTCTCTATAATCGGATATACATGATCTTGTCATAATATCCCAATAGCTGCAGCATTTAAGAGAACTAGTCCCGTATCCTACGTGACCATCATCTCCATATGACTGGATTGACACTTCCGTCTTGACATCACACTCAACACACTACGATTCTCAATATACCCAGCATTGGCGTACACAGAACCTGTTAAAGCCCTGTACGACCGCAACCAAAGTATATTGATTGTCGCAAGTATTAGCGGTGTAAGTCTCAGGTTAAGACCAAATACACCTACCCTGATTTCGGACTTCCATAGACACATAGTCATACTACCAATGGAATTCCGAGGGGGTCTATCCAGAGCGAAGTTGTTTCCCGTACCATCGGTAAAACACAACCTCCTATTACACTTGCATGAGTATCCTATACCCAAATATATGAGAACTATGCCGTTGTGCCCTCACAACGTGCACAAGTGTAATACTAGTCTTTTACGTATTTATCGATGTCCAATCTCGACAATGCTCTGACTAGGGATATTTAATGATTTATCCTTCGTGGACTGATACTGTCTCATATCATTCTCAATCCAGGAACAAATCATAGGGACCTCCTATCATTTATATATCTAGGTGATCTAATCACAAATGATAAGAGTGCAATCTCCTTTGTCACATAGTTAATTTGTACAACAACACCATGATCTGTATAAATAGTGACGCTATGAGTCATAATTATCCAACAGAGGAGAGGCAAACTCCAGAGTCCTCTAGTAATAGCCCACGCTTTAAGAAAGGTGGGCACAAAAGACATGGTGGGGAGATCGAGAGGTGTCCAGCCACGACACACGTCGCGTTCGGAGTAGCAGGCTTGAAGAAGTCAGCGGGAGGCAGCGCGATAATACTGGTGACCAGATGAAGGATTGGTTCTGTAAAAAGATGAAAAAATGGGAAGAAAACATGAAGGAAGACAAGAGAGACGGTCGGGATGGAGAAACAGCCTCCTCCTTCACGGAAGAGATCTTGTCAGTAGAGTTCCCTAGACGGTTCACCATGCCATCTATGAACTCCTACAAAGGTCATACCGACCCCAAATCCCATGTCGAAAGTTTTGTTTTGCTAATGGAGGTTCAATGGATGGTGGGAGAGGCCATCTGTAAAGTGTTCCCTTTGACCCTGGGCGGACCCGTAATTTGGTGGTTTAGAAGTTTGACTCCAGGGAGAATCGGTAGTTTCTCTCAGATTAGGAAATCCTTTGTTCGACATTTCAAAGGAGCGTGTGTGCCAAGGAAGACGGCGGGAGCATTGAGACTGATGAATCATGGGGATGATGAGCTCCTGAAGAATTTTATTGAAATGTACCACAATTTAGTGCTTGAGGTCGGAGCATACGAGTCATCAAAGACACTGGAAAGTCTCAAGGGAGCTCTAAAGGTCGAGAGGTTGTGGACTCACCTGAGGATCTAAGACGTATCGGATTATGCCACAGCTCTGGAGTTGGCCAGGAAGTTTATTTTGATGGAGGATGAGGAGAAGATTGCTCAAGGATGGGGCACCCGTAGGACCAAGATACTCAGGTCGGAAAATCAGCAGAATTTGGGCAAATATGTGAGGAGACCATTCCCGGGACAAAATGAGCTCAGGTCGACGCCTCAGGATAATCAAGTTCAGGAGATGAGGCCGTCTGTCCATGTCAACCATGTCTCGGGGGGACAGTGTACACCGCCTAAATAGACCCCTGGCCCAGATAGTTCGGGAAGTCCAGGATAAAGGTCTATTAGCCGAGCCCGACCTGAAGAGGTTTCCGATTGAGGAGGGAAACAAAATGGCTTATTGTATGTACCATAATGTAAAGGGACATGCCATGAATGGATGCAGAGACCTGCATGAGTAGGTGGAAGACCTGGTGAAAAAAAGCTATCTGGATAAGTGCATAGACCAAGTGGCTATGGAGGGCGACCAATGCTGATAGTGGAAGTCATCTGGTCAGGTACTTGGAATGCTGAGATGCTGAGAGGATATTTTCAGTAGAATCTCTCTTATAATGACTCTCAAAGAGTTGTAAGAAGGGCAGTAGATCTCAAGAATATGAGTAAGACTTTCCATTTCTTAAATAAACACTTGTTTATACAAGTTTGTTTATTATGGCCCATATAGAGGCTGAGGCCGAGATGTTTGGATGGCTAGGGTTTGCTTTGGCTCGGGCCTGCTTTAGTACCGTCGAGACCAAGGTGTTTTGATGGCTTGGGATTATTTTCGTACCGCTGAGGATGAGGTGTTTTGATGGCTCGGGCCTGCTTTCGTACCGTCAAGGCCGAGGTGTTTTATGTCTCGGGTCTGCTTTAGTACCACCGAGGCCGAGGTGTTTTGATGGCTCGGGCTAGCTTTCGTACCGCCGAGGCCAAGGTATTTTATGGATAGGGTCTGCTTTCGTACCGTCGAGGCCGAGGTGTTTTATGGCTTGGATCTACTTTCGTACCGTCGAGGCCGATGTATTTTATTGCTCGGGCCTGCTTTCGTACCGCCGAGGCCGAGGTGTTTTATGGCCCAGGTCTGCTTTCGTATCACCGAGGCCGAGGTGTTTTATGGCTTGGGTCTGCTTTCGTACCACCGAGGCCGAGGTGTTTTATGGCTCGAATTTGCTTTCGTACCGCCGAGGCCGAGGTGTTTTATGGTTCGGGTATGCTTTCGTACCGCCGAGGCCGATGTGTTTTATGGCTCGGGACTGTTTTCGTACCGCCGAGGCCGATATATTTTGATGGCTCTAGCCTACTTTAGTACCGCTGAGGCCGATGTGTTTTGATGGCTCGGGACTGCTTTTGTACCACCGAGGCCAAGGTGTTTTGATGCCTCGGGCCTGCTTTCGTGTCGCCGAGGTCGAGGTGTTTTATGGCTCGAGCCTACTTTAGTACCGTTGAGGCCGAGATGTTTTATGACTCAGGTCTATTTTCGTACCACCGAGGCCGAGGTGTTTTATGGCTCGGGGTCGGGTTACGTCCCATCGATGCTTTTTTATCTTCGATTGGCACGAAGCTG
Source organism: Zanthoxylum bungeanum (assembly GCA_019454045.1). NCBI lineage: Eukaryota > Viridiplantae > Streptophyta > Magnoliopsida > Sapindales > Rutaceae > Zanthoxylum > Zanthoxylum bungeanum. Next base: position 109,760 of record SKCR01044120.1, read on the forward strand.
GGTTACGTCCCGAAAGAAATAAATTTCCTCATGGCTTGTCTTATGTTATACAAGACTTTGCAGAATATTCTTTCTGGAATCTTGAATTAGAGGGCATGGCCCGGAAGAGGAGAGCATAGATGGTGAACCCAGTCTCAGATTTTTGACTAAGGGTCAACCAGTTGTAGGCACTGCATTTTGCATATAAGTCCCGATGATGAGTCTCGTACGGAGGCACTACTCTTTAGGCTGCGAAAGTCGCAGTAAACGAATGTCGGAAGGGGAAATTCAGAATAAGTATGTCATCGGATTCAATTCACATGTTCACTACTTTTGTTCGTGCTGCGTTCGTGAACACGTTCGAACGTCAAACAGATTGCGGGCGTTCGTGCAGCGTTCGAATCGACGTTCGAACGGTGTCGGTACTTTTGGTTTTGTTGCTAGCCTCACGCCCAAGCCCAATTAGCCCACCAAAACCCACCCAAAAATAATTAAAACATTTAAAACATGTCACAAATTAAAATAATATCCTTCCTAAATTAAATAAATCACATCCCAATTTAAATAATTCACATACCTAAATGAAACAAATCAAATATATCACCTTCCCAATCAAACCAAATCTCCTCCCTAATTTAAGAATATTTTTCCTTGTGAAATACTAAACAAAATATTCCCCCCATAAATACTTGATCCATTCCTATTCAAACCTTAGAAACCCTAACCCTTGCCTATAAAAAGAAGCCTAAACCAACCTTTCACACCCTAGCACATACATAAAAATCAAAAGAAATTCTGCAAAGCATTAGCACCCTTGCCTACCTAGTTCACACGCCCAAGACAAAAAAAAAGCAAGAAGAAAACAAATAATTTTCTCTCATACCCTACTCCACCATCACGGAAACACTCACCAAATAACCCATCCATTGCCGCATAAACGAACCCCCCATACCAGCCATACCTTCACGCAAAACAGTCCCAAATCACCCCAAAATAGTGAACAAATCACCCCAAAAACAGCCCCTTAATATAGCAAAACATTGACAAAAAAATGCACTTTAAAACCCTTAAATTACCGCAAGAAACAATAGTAAAACAACAGTAAAACAGAGGAAACGGCATCTCAAAAATAGTGAAGCAGCGAACGAGAGCAGTGGGCTAGTGGACCGGAGGAGTTATGGAGCATCAACCCTTCTGACGGCCGTGTAACGCACTTTCGAGAGACGACCCAAGAGGTTAGACCTTAGGGCACCCTTCTTATTTATTCTCATCTTTTTTTGTTGTTTATTAGAATTCCTTCACATGAGAGATGTTTGTTGATATATGTTGTGGTCCTTGGATGAATGGAATATGTGTTCTCTCTTGTGGTATATCAGATGGAAACCCAGACGTAAATTCCGTAGCCGAATCCAAATGGACGGTATTACGGTTTGCACTCGGGATACAAAACCATGTATCACTTGAGAGATTCACACACTTTGTTTCATCCAATCTTGTATTCGAGCATGATTGGGTTGCTAGCATGTTATTTATCTTTTAAGCATGATTTAGTCATTAGTATGATATTGCTTTCTGCATGTTGCTCATTTATGCATGATGATATAGTGCGCATGAGCTAACTATGGTGGATTAAAGGTCCTCTATTCGAGGGAAATGCCTAAAAGGATACCTTTTCCATGATGTTTTGCCGCGCCGGACGGAGTATGTTTGATTGAATGTGAGATATGTTTAATCGAGCATACGAGGTCCTATATTTGTGTTGTCTTTATTTTATATGCATGGTAACATAATGCGCATGGGCTAACTAGGGTGGATTAAAGGTCCTCTATTCGAGGGAAATTCCTGAAGGCTACCTTTACCACGATGTTTTGCCACGCCTTTTATTATGTCATTTACCCTTCGCATATCATTGCTTTATTTACGCATGCATTGCATTCTTGTGCGCATGGGCTAACTAGGGTGGATTAAAGGTCATCTATTCGAGGGAAATGCCTAAAAGGATACCTTTTCCACGATGTTTTGCCGCGCCGGATGAGGTGCACCCGATTGAATGTGAAATGTGTTCCATCGGGCACACGAGGTCCTACATTGTGGATTTTCTTATCTATGTATGTGTTGCGTCGTCTATCATGCATCAAGTCTTATCATGTTCGAACGCGTTCTCGAACGCTATACGAATGCGAACCTTCTGTTTATCGTTCGAACACGTTTACTAATGCTACTCGAACACGAACGCATTTTCTTTGTTTTATCATGCATCAGGTCTGGTCCCGTTCGAACGCAAACCTTCTGTTTACCGTTCGAACACGTTTACGAATGCTACTCGAACGTTCATGTGTTTTATTGTATCATGCATCAGGTCTCATCCCGTTCGAACGCGTTATCAAACGCTATATGAACGTGGACATTCTGTTTATCGTTCGAACACGTTGTCAAACTCTACTCGAACGCTTGCATTCTGTTTATCGTTTGAATGCGTTTACGAATGCTACACGAACACGCACACACTGGACAAATTCCTTTATCATGTTTCATACATGTTTGTTCTCCTAGTCATTCCCTTCCCCATAATTTGTTTAGTTAGCTCTCTTCAATATTTATGCACTCAATTGCCTCTCTTTAATATGCATGATTGTACAATCATTGTCCATTTGCGTTTCCATGACAATGTAATGCGTTTGTGAAATTATGTGTTTATCGTTATTTCAATCTACTTTTATGCATGCAAGCTTAGGCATAGGTTATATGTAAATAGGTTATAGGAAAACGTAGATACGAGCTTTGTTTCTATGTATGTGAACTTAGAAATAGAATACCCTTGGAAATATATGTTGCTAGATTCGATTAAATTATTGCACAAATCATATCATTACAAGTGACATAAGTAAGGGACCATTCCGAACCCAACGGTTTGAGGTATTCCCTTGCGAGGGGTGAGTGCGGTCTTAAATCATTTTCCCGGTTCACACCGGGTGGTGACTCCATGTTATTTCTCCGGTTTAGTTCCCCCGTGGGCTACTCCGTACTCCCGACCGGGCTGCGAGCCTGGAACAGCGTCGTCCAACATCTGTAATGTTTGTGATTTGTGCTTTAATTAACCGTGTTTACCGTGGGTTGAAAGGGGTTTAATCAAAGGCACTTTTTAAGGCTAAGTAATGGTTTGGTGTCTTCTCTCATTCACTACCTTTCTATAAGGAAAAGTTGTGAATGCACCTAGGTAATCATGTACTCATAGCCTACTGTGATGGACTAATTTGGAGGACTCGTTTATTCCTGTCACCAAGCGATAAGAGCCTAAGAGGCTTGCGTTTTTAAGAGAGTTCGCTCCGCCCTCCCTCTGGGGAATCTACAACGAGAAATCTATTTGACAGTCAGTCACACCATAACTCGGTGGCATGTACTGTAAGGTATAAAAAAGGTGCGCTCACTTTGTCGCTCGAACCCTTGAGTGTGGAGACCTAGTTGTGGGCAATCCTTCACCAGCGAGAGTCTTTGTCTACACTCCCAAAAACCTACACGTAGACCAGAGTTATATGACCTATAACAACTATTTCCTTATGCTTGTGGACCATCCTCATTTGGATACAGTTGGACTTCTTGTCAGAAATGCGAACTTGTTGGGACATTTAAACTGGGACGAGTTCGTATCCTATGACAATTGGGCCAAAAGCTTCTGAAATGTCGATGGGCCGCTCTGTAGAAATTATTGCTTTATGCTTGAATTATCTATTTATGCTTGGGACCATCATCATTTGGATGTAGTTGGACTTCTTGTCAGAAATGCGAACTTGTTGTGCCATTTAAACAAGGACGAGTTTGTATCCTATGACAATCGGGGCAAAAGTTTCTAAAATACTGATGGGCCATCCTGTGTTTGGGCCCCTTATCATTTGAAGTTGTTTAGTCATGTTATCGCAAAAGTGTAAACATGTTGGGCCTTTTCAACTGGGACAAGTTTGCACCACGCAACAGCGTGATTGAATCCTTTAAAATGGTAATGGGCCGATTTATATGTTCCGTATCTCATGCATCTCATGCATACACACATCATGTTAACTCTCTTGTGTCTTAAGAGCCATCATAGATATCCGTTGGGTTAGGGAAAAGTGAAGACTTGTTAAAAGGCCAATAGCAAACATGAGCGAATCAGAGAATGAAACACCCTGTATGGATCAGTTGGAAACCAATCTCTCCAAGGTTACTGAACAGTTGCAAGCTTTGGCTGCTGCTATAGCCAATATGGTCGTGCCCCGTGCTGGGGGAAACTCTGAGAATGAGAGGTGTGAAGACCTTCCGACTAGATTGAATGATGATATTCCGGGTTTTGATGATGATATGGCTGAATATGCTACGGGGAAAGTGGCAGGGTCTCAAGCTGAACTGCAGAAACTCCGAGATCAAGTAGAGTCGGTTACCCATAAGATGAGGGGCAAACATGAAGACATGCTAGATTATGAGGCAATGACCTTTGAAGAACAGTTGCCAGGTCAATTCAAGATGCCAGATATGGCCAGGTTCAACGAGAATGGGGATCCGAGGGTCCATCTACGTCAGTATGTTTCTGTTATGAGTTCAGTGGGTTTATCCAATCGTCAGGTTCAGAAAATGTTTGGGATGTCACTCGAGGGGGCGCCCGTGGTATGATATCACAACCTGGAGAGGAAGATCAAATAGGATTGGAGGGAATTGGCAGAGGTCTTTTTGAAACAGTATGTTACAGATCTGGAGATCGACTTGTCACTTCGGGACTTAGAAAACACCAAGCAGAAGCCAAAAGAAAGCTTCAAGGAATATGTAGACCGTTGGGGGAGCCAACTTTTGAAAATGCAGACTCGGCCCTCAGAGAAGGACCAGATAAAAATGATTATCAAGGGTACTAAGCCCTCAATCTATGGCAAGTTGAGGAGGATGACCTCCATGATTACTGATTTTCGACAGTTGAGGGAGACTGTCATGGATATTGAAGAAGAATAAACTGAAAACAGAAATTTCTATGGCCAGAATTGAAGGAATATTGGGGGACCTTCAGGGACTATGCCCGTTACCGCTGAGGTCACTGCCATTAAAAATAGGCGATTTTCCAACCTTGGTAAGCCTCTTTCAAGGGTGTTCGAAAAGTTGAAGGCGCAAGGACTTCTTGAACCCTTAGAGCCTAAACCATTTCAAAACCTTGTGCCACCCAACCTTGACTTAAGCCTTTATTGTCACTTTTATCGGAGAATAGGTCATGAAACTGACAGCTGCACCCGCCTTAGGCATGAGATCCAAAACCTCATCGACTCCCATAAAATACCTGACCTAGAAAGAGAACAACCCAACACACACAAAAATCCTCTACCAAACTACCACTCCGTTCCACCACCCACCTATATGATCAACTCCGGCCTGCCCGAAATCTTTGTCCTCTGAACTCTCAACCACCCAGTTTCTTCCATGGGGATAGAGAATGACAGCAGTGGAGAACCATAGGCTGATGAATAAGGCAATGCTCCGAATGATGAAGCCGTTCCTCATAGTTTATTCCATCTTGTATTTTTAATAAAGACATTGATTTTGTCTACTTATTCAAACCTTTTCTTGATGATAATAAAGACGTTCATTTCGCTCACTTGCCTGAGTCTTTTCCTTTCAACCTGTAACATGAGTATATTTGGAAAAAGCATTCAACCCTGGCACTATGATACTCAGCGATGTTTAGAACACGGGGAATCCTTGGAAGAAGCAAGCAGATAGACAGGATAACCATTCAGAAATTGGGAAACGGGGCACTGAGACTGTCAGATTTGGAAGGGAATGAGTTCACTGAGTCGATCAACGTGGACAGATTGAAGCAATATTTTACCTGAGAAAGAGAAGGTCGAATAGTCAGCGAGGGAACTGGCAGAAGACCTAACCCAACGGAATATGAAACTCATCCATGCATGCATGCATACACGTAACGTACTTGCATTCTTTTTTGTGTTTGTTCTGTTTTGTATTCACAGGTTTCAAAGCGGAAAAAGAGAAAGCGGCAAATGCAAGCCAATCAGAAGCAGCAATAGTACAACACATCAGTTTCAGGAATGAATTAGTATCAGTTTTGGGGCGAGGCCCACATCAGTATCAGTTTTGGGTGAGGCCCACATCAGTATCAGTTTTGGGGCGAGGCCCACATCAGTATCAGTTTGGGGCGAGGCCCACATCAGTATCAGTTGGGGGCGAGGCCCATATCAGTATCGGTTTGGGATGAGGCCCACTTCAGTATCAATTTAGGGGCGAGACCCACGTCAGTATCAGTTTAAAGGCGAGGCCCACATCAGTATCAGTCCAGGGTCGAGACCCACACATCAGCATCAGTTTAGGGATGAGTCCCAGGGTCGAGGCCCACATCAGTATTAGCTTGGGGGCGAGGCCCAGATCAGCATCAGTTTGGGGATGAGTCCCAGGGTCGAGGCCCACATCAGCATCAGTTTGGGGATGAGTCTCAGGGCCAAAGCCCACATCAATTTCAGTTTTGGGATGAGTCCTAGGGCCGAGGCCCACATCAATTTCATTTTTGGGGATGATTCACAGGGCCGAGTCCCACATCAGTATCAGCTTGGGGGCGAGGCTCACATCAGCATTAGTTTAGGGGCGAGGCCCACATCCGCATCAATTTGGGGGCGAAGTCCATATCAGTATCGGTTTGGGGGCGAGCCCACATCATTATCAGTTTGGGGCGAGGCCCACGTCAGTATCAGTTTGGGGTGAGGCCCACGTCAGTATCAGTTTGGGGATGAGTCCCAGGGTCGTGACCCATATTGTCAGCGGTATTGGGATGCGTCCCAGGGTCGAGGCCCCCATTATTGGTTGTAGTTCCAGGATGCGTCCTAGGGTCGAGGCCCCCTACATCATCAGTTTTGGGATGCGTCCTAGGGTCGTGACCCATATTTTCAGCGATATTGGGATGCGTCCCAAGGTCGACGCCCCCGTTGTCCGTTACAGTTATTGGGATGCGTCCCAGGGTCGTGGACCCACTGTGTCAGCAATTGTAGTTCCGGGATGCGTCCCAGGGTCGAGGCCCACACATCATCAGACGCCGAAAATGGCACTCCGAAAGTGGAGCATGGTTCGAAGATGGACTACTATCACATCTCGTCAAAAATGGCACTCCGAAAATGGAGCATGGTTCGGAAATGAACCACTATCACTAGCCGAAAATGGCACTCCGAAAATGGAGCACAGTTCGAAACTGGACAGTCATCACATCAGCGATGCCTCAGAAATGAGGTTTAGCATGCCGAAAATGGGACTCCAAAATGGAGCACACACAACAGATGCCGAAAATGACGCTCCAAAATGGAGCGCACACAACAGATGCCGAAAATGGCGCTCCAAAATGGAGCACACACAATAGATGCCGAAAATGGCGCTCCAAAATGGAGCACACACAGCATATGCCGAAAATGGCGCTCTGAAATGGAGCACACATGACAGATGCCAAAAATAACACTCCAAAAATGGAGCACAGTTCAATAATGGACCACCAAATCAACTCAACTCAAAGCAACAGGCAAGTCAAGTGGCAGCTGGCGAGCCAGGTAAGTAAAAATGCATTGCATAACTTTGATAAGATTGTCATTGTCACACACTGCACAAGTCCCATCAAAGTGGGGGCGACTGTAGGCACTACATTTTACATATAAGTCCTGATGATGAGTCTCGTACGGAGGCACTACTCTTTAGGTTGCGAAAATCGCTGGAAACGAATGTCGGAAGGAGAAATTCAGAATAAGTATGTCATCGGATTCTATTCACATGTTCATTGCTTTCGTTCGTGCTGTGTTCGTGAACACTTTCGAACGTCAAGAAGATTGCGGATGTTCGTGCAGCGTTCGAATCGGCGTTTGAACGGTGTCGGTACTTCTGGTTTTGTTGCTAGCCTCATGCCCAAACCCAATTAGCCCACCAAAACCCACCCAAAAATAATTAAAACATTTAAAACATGTCACAAATTAAAATAATATCCTTCCTAAATTAAATAAATCACATCCCAATTTAAATAATTCACATACCTAAATGAAACAAATCAAATATATCACCTTCCCAATCAAACCAAATCTCCTCCCTAATTTAAGAAGATTTTTCCTTGTGAAATACTAAACAAAATATTCCCCCCTATAATTACTTGATCCATTCATATTCAAACCTTAGAAACCCTAGCCTTTGCCTATAAAAAGAAGCCTAAACCAACATTTCACACCCTAGCACATACATAAAAATCAAAAGAAATTCTGTAAAGCATTAGCACATTTTCCTACCTAGTTCACACGCCCAAGACAAAAAAAAAAACAAGAAGAAAACAAATAATTTTCTCTCCTACCCTACTCCACCATCACGGAAACACTCACCAAATAACCCATCCATTGCCGCATAAACGAACCCCCCATACCAGCCATACCTTCACGCAAAACAGTCCCAAATCACCCCAAAACAGTGAATAAATCACCCCAAAAATAGCCCCTTAATATAGCAAAACAATGACAAAAACCTGCACTTTAAAACCCTTAAATTACCGCAAGAAACAGCAGGCTACCTTTTCCACGATGTTTTGCCGCGCCGGACGGAGTATGTTTGATTGAATGTGAGATATGTTTAATCGAGCATACGAGGTCCTATATTTTTGTTGTCTTTATTTTATATGCATGGTAACATAATGCGCATGGGCTAACTAGGGTGGATTAAAGGTCCTCTATTCGAGGGAAATGCCTGAAGGCTACTTTTACCATGATGTTTTGCCACGCCTTTTATTATGTCATTTACCCTTCACATATCATTGTTTTATTTATGCATGCAATGCATTCTTGTGCGCATGGGCTAACTAGGGTGGATTAAAGGTCCTCTATTCGAGGGAAATGCCTAAAAGGCTATATTTTCCACGATGTTTTACCGCACCGGACGAGGTGCACCCGATTGAATGTGAAATGTGTTCCATCAGGCACACGAGGTCCTACATTGTGGACTTGCTTATCTATGTATGTGTTGCGTCATCTATCATGCATCAGGTCTTATCCCGTTCGAATGCGTTCTCGAACGCTATACGAATGCGAACTTTCTGTTTACCATTCGAACATGTTTACTAACGCTACTCGAACACGCACATATTTTCTTTGTTTTATCATGCATCAGGTCTGGTCCCATTCGAATGCATTCTCAAATGCTATACGAACGCGAACCTTCTGTTTACCGTTCGAACGCATTTACGAACGCTACTCGAACGTTCATGCATTTTATTGTATCATGCATCAGGTCTCATCCCATTAGAACGCGTTATCAAACGCTATACGAATGGAAACATTATGTTTATCGTTCGAACGCGTTATCAAACGCTACTCGAACGCTTGCATTCTGTTTACCGTTCGAACGCGTTTATGAACGCTACACAAACGCGCACACACTGGACAGATTCCTTTATCATGTTTCATGCATGTTTGTTCTCCTAGTCATTCCCTTCCCCATCATATGTTTAGTTAGCTCTCTTCGATATTTATGTACTCAATTGCCTCTCTTTAATATGCATACTTGTACAATCATTGTCCATTTGTGTTTCCATGATCATCAATGTAATGCGTTTGTGAAATTATATGTTTATCGTTATTTCAATATACTTTTATGCATGCAAGCTTTGGCATAGGTTATAGGCAAACGTAGATACGAGATTTGTTTCTATGCATGTGAACTTAGAAATAGAATACCCTTGGAAATATATGTTGCTAGATTCGATTAAATTATTGCACAAATCATATCATTACAAGTGGCATAAGTAACGGACCATTCCGAACCCAACGGTTTGAGGTCTTCCCTTGCGAGGGGTGAGTGCAGCCTTAAATCATTTTCCCGGTTCACACCGGGTGGCGACTCCATGTTATTTCTCCGATTTAGTTCCCCCGTGGGCTACTCCGTACTCCCTACCGGGCCGCGAGCCCGAAATAGCGTCATCCAACATCTGTGTCCTACACCAGTACTGATTCAGGTCGGCATCGGATGTCCAAGTGTTAAAAAGGTACCATAAGACATCAGATTAAAGCAATATGAGGTGCCCATGAGTGTATCAGTTTGAGGAAATCAGATTGATCTCCGGTTTCACGCACCACCATCTTTTTTTTATAGTTCCCGGCATCAACTCGCTAAATCATTGATACCGAGAACTAGGGGACAGATGTTGATGATGGTTTCTTACCCACAAGAAGTCAACATCTCGAGGAAGGGCAAGAAAAGAATTTTCGCTTATAATAATGAGTTTTGTAATTAACAGAGGAAAAACCCAAGGTCCTTTGTAGGGCGAGATCAGGCAGAACGGAATGAGCATAAGGCGCAGAATCTATCTGACCAGAAGATGTCATGTTCCGACCAGATGAGGTCATGTTCCAACTAGAGAAGGTCATGTCCCGACCCGACATGATAAGAAGATATCAGATTCAGAATGGACATCAGCAAAAGTTGACCCGACCTTACGGCCCGGTAAGGCATGACCACTATTGTTTTAAGCCATCTGACCTAGTAAGACAGGTCGGGGTGATACTATTGAGGACGAGATGCAGTGGTACAAATGTGGCTTGGAGATTTGCATCATCCATAAAGCTGTGATGTGACAATAGCAACTTGCAAGGTCATCCCCTGATAAGCGCCACCGCGTGAACGAGTGATAGAGGCTCGCATCATAAAGGTAGCGTATGGCAGTATCCAATAAGGGGGTGATTAATGAAGTGTCAGATGGCTCGGGATTACTTTCGTACCGCGAGGCCGAGGTGTTTTATATCTCGGGTGTACTTTAGTACCACCGAGGCCGAGGTGTTTTGATGGCTCGGGCTTACTTTCGTACCGCCGAGGCCGAGGTATTTTATGGATAGGGTCTGCTTCCGTACCGCCGAGGCCGAGGTGTTTTATGGCTCGGGTCTGCTTTCGTACTGCCGAGCCCGAGGTGTTTTATGGCTTAAGACTGTTTTCATACCGCCGAGGCCGAGGTGTTTTGATGGCTCTAGCCTACTTTAGTACCACCGAGGCCGAGGTATTTTGATGGCTCGGGACTGTTTTTGTACCACCGAGGCCAAGGTGTTTTGATGGCTCGGGCCTACTTTCGTGCCGCTGAGGCCGAGGTGTTTTATAGCTCGGGCCTGCTTTAGTATCGCCGAAGCCGAGGTGTTTTATGGCTCGGGTATATTTTCATACCACTGAGGCCGAGGTGTTTTATGGCTAGGGGTCGGGTTACGTCTCATCGATGCTTTGTTATCTTCGATTGGCACGAGGCTGGGTTACATCCCTCCAAAATCCTATTATTGTGTTAATAGCCCGAAAGAAAAAAATTTCTTCATGGCTTGTCTTCTATTATTCAATACTTTGCAGAACATTCCTTCTGGAATCTCAAATTAGAGGGCATGGCCCGAAAGAGGAGAGCAGAGATGGTGAACCCAGTCTCAGATTTTTGAGTAAGGGTCAACCAGTGCTGATTCAGGTTTGCATCAGATGTCCAAGTGTTGAAAAGGTTCCACAAGACATCAGATTAAAGCAATATGAGGTGCCCATGAGTGTATCAGTTTGAGGAAATCAGATTGATCTCCGGTTTCATGCACCACCATCTTTTTTATAGTTCCCGGCATCAACTCGCTAACTCGTTGATACCGAGAACTAGGGGATAGATGTTGATGATGGTTTTTTACCCCCAAGGAGTCAGCATCCCGAGGAAGGGCAAGAAAAGAATTTTCGCTTACAATGATGAGTTTTGTAATTAATAGAGGAAAAACCCAAGGTCCTCGTTAGGGCGAGATCAGGCAGAAGGGCACGAGCATGAGGCGCAGAATCAATCCGACCAGAAGATGTCATGTTCCGACCAGATGAGGTCATGTTCCGACCAGAAGAGGTCATGTCCCGACCCGACATGATAAGAAGATATCAGATTCAAAATGGACATCAGCAAAAGTCGACCCGACCTTGCGGCCCGGTAAGGCAGGACCACTGTTTTTTTAAGCCATCTGACCTGGTAGGACAGGTCGGGGTGATACTATTGAGGACGAGATGCAGTGGTACAAATGTGGCTTGGGGATTTGCATCATCCATAAAGCTGTGATGTGACTATAGCAACTTGCAAGGTCATCCTCTGATACACGCCACTGCGTGAACGAGTGATAGAGGCTGGCATCATAAAGGTAGCGTATGGCAGTATCCAAGAAGGGGGTGATTAATGAAGTGTCAGATGGCAGGTTTACTTTCGGCAATGGCAGACTCACGTGGCTGACGTCATGAAGATATGAGAACATTGTTACTTTTTCTTAGTATATAAAGGGAGGGTAACATCATTTGTAAATGTTGGTTAGCAAAAATCTCACTCAAGTACTATTTGTAATCTCACAAAGCAAACAGCTCGGCAACACTTGACCACCCTTGAAAAGAGGTCGGCCGAGCTCATTTCAATAATAAAACTAGTGCTCTACTTTGTTCCCGTAGACGTAGGCTGGTTTATTCCGCCGAACCACGTAAACCATATGTTGATTTTGTGTTTGCTTGTATCTTCTACTAAATTTACTTTTGGCCCCCATAACTAAACAAATTCACGGTTGGAGAAGGATTGTCCCGGGAGCATTATCCCGAAATTGCCCCTGGAACTAAAATCACCCCTCAATAATATTTCCTGTAAAAATGAAAATCTTATTCTGGGAAACCAAACACTGGACAATAGCCTAAGCCAATGACATTTGCAACTAATTCATGTGAGCAATTTTTTATGACGTTGATTTCATCCAATTTTAATTAGGAACTTCAAGAAAATCCCCTAGCTCACCTAAAAGGTCATTTTTTTTTATTTAATTGCATTTTTTTTTCGGATTTTGTTTTTCTTTTGAGATATGTCTATCTCAATAAAAGTACTATTTTATCGAGTTTCGCTGCGGAGCGTGGAAAAATCAAATTTTTCGATTTCAAAATTTTTTCTTGGACTATTAAAATAAATTATTTATTTTAATATAAAATCCAAAAATTAATTTTTGAAATGTCCAATTTGACCTTGGCCAAAAATTGCCTTAAAACACTAATTTTTATATTTTTGCTCATTTTAGTCCTAATGTGTCAAATACACATCCAACTGTTTCTAAATCACTACCAAAATGATTAGTAGACTATCAATATATCAAATTATATCCAAAAAATGAAAAACCCCAAATTTAGAATTAGACATAAATCATAATTTATTGAATTAATCAAATTAACTAACATAAACCATAATCAACACTCAATCAAGCTTTAATCTAAATTTACTTGCACCGAATGAGTCTCACCACTATGAAAAATATTCAAGAATAATTTTAGGTTATCATAGAGTGGTACAAATGTTAGCGACACAATCGCGTGATGAATTTTGATGGCGTCAACACTTGAAGTCTTCGACGCACATTAGCGAGACATTACAAATAGATTTCGAAGCACATTAGTGGTGAAGAGCATGAATGTGAATACTAGTGGCAAAACGAAGACAATATTGCTTAGTCTTAGCTTAGAGCGTTAAAATGTAATATGAATTGATTATCTATGTATTTAAGCTCATATGACACAAACACATTCATATAGATGCATTAGGATCATGTGAAAAATATTTTAAACCTTCAAATCTTACATTTTGTGCTGTGACCAGCATACCGATAACCATACCAGTCTAATGCTCTATTTTGCAAGCTTTCTGGAATCGACACACTTCATACCGATTACATACAGGAGACCATACCGCTCCACCTCTATTTTGCATAGCCACTGGAACCAGCACAACATATACTGATCTACCATACCGGTCATACTGTGGATTACATACCTACTGGAACTGGCACAGACCATACCGGTCCATATACCGGTGTACATACTGATGAGCCTATTATTGTGCAAACTCACTGGAACTGGTAAGGACCATATCGGTGACCATACCGGTCCTAACTGGTATATTCAAATGGTAATATAGCCGTTGAGAGCCATTACTATGTCAGACCGGCATACCGGTGTCTGGAGACTGGCATACTGGTCCAAGACAGAGGAAGTGAGGGCTGTTTTGTATTTTATTATCAATAAAGCCCCAATTCATTTTTGCAATGTTAGAGAACTTTTATACATCTTACATTAAGGCAAACACAAAGAGTTTCATTAATCTTCATAATCATACACTCTCATACATCAAGCTCAAACACACTACATCTTGTTAATCTTTAGTAGTGAACTTAGAACACTTGGGTAAGCAACTCACACTTAGAATCTTCATTATCTTTGTGAGTACCCAAGTGTGATTATAAATATTTTTATTCAAACACTTGTGATAGGTTTGTGAGTGAGCCTCTCTCTAAAACTCATATTGTAAAGGTTGTCGAGTGAGCCTACGAACAAAACTCGTACTTGAGGTTTTTGAGTGAGTCTTTAACTAAAACTCAAAGTGTAAAGGTTTGGAGCGAACCTAGTGTGTAAAACTCTTGGTTGCGGGTGAGCCACGGAAACTCGGTTGATAGTGGAAATCTTCAAGCGCGGATTGGGGAGTGGACGTATGCATAGGTCGCCGAACCACTATAAATTACGGTGTTATTTTCTCTAACCCTTAACTATTTACTTATTGTAAGATTTCTTTTATTTGTATAAACTTGCATATAGGTTATATATCGAAATAGAGAAAATCAACCTAATGCTTAATCGGTAAAACTAGATAAAATCGGCAAAGATTTTAATTTCTGCATTATTAGACAATAACTCAATTCAACCCTATTGGGAATATAGAGATTGGTTGTTGTATTACTTGTAGGTAATTTCAATTGGTATCACAACGATATTTTCTCAACAAAGACTTAACCATCCGAGAAAACGATCATGGCATCTACATGTAACTCATCAAATCTTGCCGATGGATTTTCAACCACTAGACCTCCCTTCTACACCGAAACCGACGACAATTATTAGAAGATGAGGATGTTAAACCACATTCTAACCGTTGATGTACAATCCTGTAAAGTGATCACACAAGGTACATGAATGCCAATGAAGAGGGATATGATTGGTGTAGAGATTCCTAAGCCACATTCAGAATGGACCGATGATTATAAATCAACTTAGTGGTCTAGGGAAAATCATTGACCCAAGCCATCAAGTGAAGAAAATTATTAGGTCATTCCCTAAGGAATATAGAAGTTATACTTCCTCCATTAAAGAAGCAAACGATAGGAACACCTTGAAGTTAGATGACTTGGTGGGAAAATTATTGGAATACGAGATAGAAATCAAGATGGACCAAAGGGCGAAAGAAGAAAAGAATAAGAAGAGATTAGCCCTTAAGTCATTTGTGAGAAAAGAAGATGATGCTAGTTCAAGTAATGAAGAAGAAGATAGTGATGATGAATTAACACATATGACAAATAAATTCAAGAAGTTCCTCAAATCTGAATAGCTTAAAAGAAAATCAAGAATGGATGAGAAGAAAGAAGAAAAATGATTGCGGAAGCACAAGAAATTAATTTGCTATGAGTGTGAAAAATCGGGTCATATAGCTACCGATTGACCACTAAGGAAACTCAAAGCGAAATATAAGAAGAAGACAATGATAGCAACTTGGAACGATACTGACTATAGCTAATCCGAGGAAGAAATTAAAGAAAAACAAATCTCGCCTTTATGGCAATCGAGGATGATGACTTCTTCTTTGAAAACGAAGAAGAAAATGTACATAACTCTCTTGAATATAATGAATTGCTTGATGCTTTTAATGAATTATATGAGTTATGTGAATTGCTTAAAAAGAAGAATAAGATAATTAAATATGAGCATTCAATATTATTAAATGATCATGCATCAATAATTGGGAAAAATGAAAAGCATGAAATGGAAATTACATGTTTAAGAAGTGAAAAGCTAGAACTTGAAAATAGAATATCTAATATACCATCTATCTCAAGTACATGTGATTGCGAATCTATTATGAATGAAAATATTTCATTAAATAAAAAGATCATAGATTTGTAAAATATTGTAGCAAAATTCACTTTCGGAGAGAGAATAAATTCAAGAAGTTCCTCAAATCCGAAAATATTAAAGGAAAATCAAGAATGGATGAGAAAAAAGAAGAAAAATGGTCGCGAAAGCACATGAAATTAATTTTCTATAAGTGTGAAAAATCGGGTCATATAGCTATCGATTGCCCACTAAGGAAACTCAAAGCGAAATCTAAGAAGAAGACAATGACAGCAACTTGGAGCGATCTCGACTCTCTCCTTTATGGCAATCGAGGATAATGATTTCTTCTTCGAAAGCAAAGAAGAAAATGTACATAACTCTCTTGAATATAATGAATTGCTTGATGCTTTTAATGAATTACATGAGTTATGTGAATTGCTTAAAAAGAAGAATAAGATAATTAAAAATGAGCATTCAATATTATTAAATGATCATGCATCAATAAATGGGGAAAATGAAATGCATGAAATGGAAATTGTATGTTTAAGAAGTGAAAAGCTAGAACTTGAAAATAGAATATCTAATATACCATCTATCTCAAGTACATGTGATTTCGAATCTATTATGAATGAAAATATTTCATTAATAAAAAGATCATACATTTGTAAAATATTGTAGCAAAATTCACTTTGGGAGAGAGAATAAATTCAAGAAGTTCCTCAAATCCGAAAATCTTAAAGGAAAATCAAGAATGGATGAGAAGAAAGAAGAAAAATGGTCGCGAAAACACATGAAATTAATTTTCTATGAGTGTGAAAAATCGGGTCATATAGCTACCGATTGCTCACTAAGGAAACTCAAAGCGAAATCTAAGAAGAAGGCAATGATAGCAACTTGGAGCGATCTCGACTCCAGCTCATCTGATGAAGAAATTAAAGATATAACAAATCTCGCCTTTATGGCAATCGATGATGATGACTTCTTCTTCGAAAGCGAAGAAGAAAATGTACATAACTCTATTGAATATAATGAATTGCTTGATGCTTTTAATGAATTACATGAGTTATGTGAATTGCTTAAAAAGAAGAATAAGATAATTAAAAATGAGCATTCAATATTATTAAATGATCATACATCAATAATTGGGAAAAATGAAAAGCATGAAATGGAAATTGTATGTTTAAGAAGTGAAAAGCTAGAACTTGAAAATAGAATATCTAATATACCATCTATCTCAAGTACTTGTGATTGCGAATTTATTATGAATGAAAATATTTCATTAAATAAAAAGAACATACATTTGTAAAATATTGTAGCAAAATTCACTTTGGGAGATAGAATAAATTCAAGAAGTTCCTCAAATCTGAAAATTTTAAAGGAAAATCAAGAATGGATGAGAAGAAATAAGAAAAATGATCGCGAAAGCACATGAAATTAATTTGCTATGAGTGTGAAAAACCGGGTCGTATAGCTACTGATTGCCCACTAAGAAAACTCAAAGCGAAATCTAAGAAGAAGACAATGACGGAAACTTAGAGCGATAGCGACTCCAGGTCATCCGATGAAGAAATTAAAGAAATAAAAAATCTCGTCTTTATGGCAATCGAGGATGATGACTTCTTCTTTGAAAGCGAAGAAGAAAATGTACATAACTCTCTTGAATATAATGAATTGCTTGATGTTTTTAATGAATTACATGAGTTATATGAATTGCTTAAAAAGAAGATAAGATAATTAAATATGAGCATTCAATATTATTAAATGATCATGCATCAATAATTGGGAAAAATGAAAAGCATGAAATGGAAATTGCATGTTTAAGAAGTGAAAAGCTAGAACTTGAAAATAGAATATCTAATATACCATCTATCTCAAGTACTTGTGATTGCGAATGTATTATGAATGAAAATATTTCATTAAATAAAAAGATCATACATTTGTAAAATATTGTAGCAAAATTCACTTTGGGAGAGAGAAACTTCAATATGTTATTTGGATCTAAAAAATGTGCTTATAAAAGAGAATGATTATGATATAGGCCTTACATCAAGAGAAATTTTTTAAAGAACTATTTTGTAAGGGCATCCAATTCTCATGCAAATGCTGCTATTAATGTAAATATCACATGTCATGCATGCAATAAGAAATGACACAAAATATTTGAGTGCTTGAACAAAAATGAAAAAGTAAATGCATAGATTCCTCAAGAAATCAAAATTAACCCCCATGGACCTAAGAAAGGTTTGGTACCAAAATGCACTTAAATAATTTTGTAGGGCGATATTTGAGGATGATCTTAATGAGAAATGCGAAACAATCCCAAAGAAATGAGGAAAGAGCTCAAAATGAGAAAGAATGATCAACTCCTCAAAATGAATGAATTAGTGGATCCAACGGTAAAAGGTAAACCCGATACTTACGGAAACATTGGTACCGTTTCCTCCAACTTGAAGAAGTATGCATATTTTAATTGGTATAAAAGTTTGAAGCATACTGGTGATTAGACAAATTGTATTTACAATTGATTTTCATTTGGTTTCTTCCAAATGCCCAAATCGTATAATTAATCTCATTTAGTATCAATTGGTGTCACATAAGACTTATTGAGTTATATGACATATATGTGAATCATTTGATCAATTAGCATGAATAATGACTTGCCACTGAGTTCAATTAGTTGAAAATGAAATGCATGGATATTTACTTCAATCGGTTAAAATTTTGATGAACTATGCATGATTTTTATATTTTATGACAAATAGAGAGAAATCATTAAAAATGTTAAATGTGCATGAAAACGAAATTTCATATATTTATGTACGTATTAATTGGTATCTCATTAGAACCTATTTTTTGCTTCTCCACTTTTTGATAATGTCAAAGAGGGAGAAATAATTAGAAATGAAGTTAAACCTTGTATTACCTCACCCTTGTACTAAGGGGAGCAAATTTGTTTTAATGTGTTTGTCCAAATTTTGTAGCACTATATTGAAGACACACATTGAGGGGGAGCAAAATCGTCAACAATTTGGACTCTCAAAGCTTCACAAGTTTTAAAGGTTGCCATCATCAAAAAGGAGGATGACAAAGAAATTTCATATATTTATGTACATATTAATTGGTATCTCATTAGAACCTATTTTTTGCTTCTCCACCTTTTGATAATGTCAAAGGGAGAGAAATAATTAGAAATGAGGTTAAACCTTGTATTACCTCACCCTTGTAATAAGGGGAGAAAATTTGTTTTAATGTATTTGTCCAAGTTTTGTAGCACTATATTGAAGACACACATTGAGGGGGAGCAAAATCGTCAACAATTTGGACTCTCAAAGCTTCACAAGTTTTAAGGGTTGCCATCATCAAAAAGAAGGAGATTGTTGACGACACAATCGCGTGATGGATTTTGATGACGTCAACACTTGAAGTCTTTGACGCACATTAGCAAGACATTACAAAAAGATGTCGAAGCATGTTGGTAGTGAAGAGCGTGAATGTGAAGACTAGCGGAAAAATGAAGACAATCTTGCTTAGTCTTAGCTTAGAGCTTTAAAATGTAATCTGAATTGATTATCTAAGTATCTAAGCTCATAGGACACATGCACCTTCATATAGATGCATTAGGATCATGTGTAAAATATTTTAAGCCTTCAAATCCTGCATTTTGTGCTGTGACCGGCATACCGGTACCATACCGTTGACCATACCGGTCTAATGCTCTGTTTTGCAAGCTCTCTGGAACCAGCACACTTCATACCAGTTACATACCGAAGACCATACCGGTCCACCTCTGTTTTACATAGCCACTGGAACCGGCACAACACATACCGGTCTACCATACTGGTCATACTGTGGATTGCATACCAACTGAAACCGCTATGGAACATACCAGTCCATATACCGGTGTCCATACCGGTGAGCCTATTATTATGCAAGCTCACTGGAACTGGTGATGACCATACTAGTCCCCATACCGGTGACCATATCGGTGACCATACAGGTATATTCAAACAGTAATATAACATTGAGAGCTGTTACTATGCCAGACCGATATATCGGTGTCTGGAGACCGGCATACAGGTCTTAGATAGGGGAAGTGGAGGTTGCTTTTCATTTTATTATAAATAGAGCATCAATTCATTTTTGCAATGTTAGAGAACCTTCATACATCTTATACTAAGGCAAAAATATAGAGTTTCATTAATCTCCATAATCATACACTATCATACATCAAGCTCACACACTACACCTTCTTAATATTTAGTAGTGAGCTTATAACACTTGGGTAAACAACTCACACTTAGAATCTTCATTATCTTTGTGAATACCCAAATGTGTTTATAAATCTTTTTATTCAAACACTTGTGATAGGTTTGTGAGTGAGCCTCTCTCTAAAACTCATATTGTAAAGGTTGTCGAGTGAGCCAACAAACAAAACTCGTACTTGAGGTTTTTGAGTGAGCCTTTATCTAAAACTCAAAGTGTAAAAGTTTGGAGTGAACCTAGTGTGTAAAACTCTTGGTTGCGGGTGAGCCACGAAAACTCGGTTGATAGATGAAATCTTCAAGCGCGGCTTGGGGGAGTGGACGTAGACATAGTTGGTCGAACCACTATAAATTACGATATCATTTTCTCTAACCATTAATTATTTACTTATTGTAAGATTTCATTTATTTGTATGTTTATTGTGTAGAAACTTGCATATATGTTATATATCGAAATAGAGAAAATCAACCTAAGGCTTAATCGGTAAAAAATAGATAAAATTGGTAAAGATTTTATTTTTTGCATTATTAGACAATAACCCAATTCACCTCTATTGGGGAATATAGAGATTGACTGTTGTATTACTTGTAGGTAATTTCAACAAGAACTCTAGAATAATAACTTGTTGTTCCTTAAATATATTAAGCTATAATAACACATATTAAACTCAAAAGATCACTATGTATGCATTCATTCCAACAAGCTTTTAACAAAGAAAACTCTTATTCAAGAGAAGGAAAAACAAATAATACATTTATTCAAATAAAGTAATGTGAAATAATTTCTTAATGGGCAAGAAAGAGAAATTCTTGTTTCAAAAATTCAAAACAAAATATATATTCCCACTAACTCCAAACTAATATCACATGTACCTATTAAAATAAAACACACGTAATGAGAATATGACATATACTTATGTATAATTAATTAATTAACCTTTTAACTAATCAATTCAATTAATTTAAACGTATCATATATTTCTACATGTACACTAAATGATAAAAATATATCCATGGATTACATGTGTCAAAAATTCATTTGATAATTAATTAATGTGCATCTAATCAAAATTATGTATCTGATACATATACACATTAATTTAGGAAATTACCGAAAACCCAAGCATATGTAATTTTTGTTTAACCGTTAAACGATTTACGAATAATCAATATTATTCATAATAAGTTGCCCTAGTGCTCTATGAGTTTATTTCATTATGTGAGACTCTCTAAGTTCAGACATATCCATCGCAGAGTCCAATTCCGTGTCCACAATTCACCCACTTGTAAATTATGACGATCACGAATATTCTCGCTGAACTGTACAAGTCGAGATATTCACATATGTATAATTATTTTTTCATAGGCATCCGGATAAATACCAAAGACATAGATATAATCATCAAATCTCATAGGGTATAATCTCGTCGACGTATAGATTTGCGATTTCTCAATAACACTCATAACTCACTTCCGAGTGTACCACGATCATGGATTTGATAAATCGTAATCTTATGAAGTGGACATATAAATCCTGCACATAGGACTGACAGATCCTCTCTGGATACTTCACCGGATATCTTGAGCATCAGTTTATATATCCACCGTGATATCTCAAATCCAAATACCACTATGTTACTCAAATCGAAACCTATTGAAGTTGGCGTACCATCTATTAGGAATTTCCAGTGAGTCGTTAAGTGTTCATCTGTTATGAACACATACACATCTATATGAGTCTCCATAGACTGGTGGTTCATTGAGATAAACCACCAGAATCCAATATTCTGATATACGACATGTACCGGTCTTCCGGTTTTACTTACTGACCAAAAGTATAAATCTTGACTAGGAACAATTTAAGAATGATACTGTTATAATATTTTTCAATGTCAGTTGCGATGCTTTTGCAACTACATTATAACTAAATCATTATAAGGTCTTTTACGCCTTTACCATCTAAAAGAAAGTATATCGAATAAACTGTAAATTTTATTCATAACAAAATATTGTATATATATATATATACACTTACAAGGAAGATACATGAGAAATTGACACGCCGAACACCAAACCTAACGGTCTATTTACCTACATATTGCAATGAGAAATTCTGCCAGCAAATACCTCATCAGTTAGTTATTTTACTTATCAAAATAAAGTTTCATACAATTTCAAGTGAAATTAATTTCTTTTAACTCCGCTAAAAGAACTGCGATTTTTCGTAATAAGGATTAGTCTATTGATATTAGTGAAATGGTAAAGGTAAGATGTATATGATGAGGTTATACAGATTATCTATTACAAGTACTAAAAGGGTTATTGGAGGCTTTTTTTTTTTTTTTCAATAAAAAAAACGTCATTTATGTAAAAAAAAAATATATTTATTATCAAAAAAAAAAAAAATTAAAAAAAAAAAAAAGAATCCAAAACTTATTATGATGCCTCTCGAGTTCCGAAAATTCTATTATGTGCCGGGTGATACACATTCTCTCTCACACAAGCGGGCCCCACAACTGTGTGGGGCCCGCCTGTTGTGAGAGAGAAGATGTATACACCCGGCACATGATATACCACCTCCTCGAGTTCGCTTTCGCTAGCACTGTTGGATTTGACTTGAATGGTCTTGTAATTTTTGTAATTTCAGCTAAGCCCCCAGATGATGTCCTTTTATTTAAAAAAAAAAAATAGAATGTGTCACAAATATTATTTTTTATTTTATTTCTATCATTAATTGTTATAAGTTTATTATTATACACATAACAATGTTAGGTAGATCGGTATTATCAGTTTAATGGTTATCAGTAGTTATTGTTCTAATTCTGTAAACTCTATTTATCAAAATAATGAATGAATAAAATAAACCAAAGAACATTATAACAACTTTATAATTGTTTTGAGAGATAGTTGATCTGTCCAAATTGTTGGCGACTTGGTCGCATAATCGGTTGCAATGGATTTTGATGATGTCAACGAAAAAGAAGACTTCGACGTGCAAACACGAAGCAATACAAAAAGTGTCGAAACATATGTGGTGAAGAACGAGAATGTGAAGACTAGCGCATAATTGAAGAAATCATGTGAAGTCTAAGCTTGGTGCTCTAATTGTAAGTGAGTTTACTTAAGTGATCTAAAGCTCTTAAGAATCATACATTTTGCATCACTTGCATTTAAAATGGATTAGAATGCTTAAAGAATCATTTGCACTTTATTTGCACCAAAATGAATTTCTATGCACAAGTGCATCGGTAAATGATCTTCCAAAAACTATCAAACTGTTGAATTAAACTTCAAATGATATATCGTTAGATAGATATGTGTCTCTAGTTTGCTATGGTTTAAACGGAACACAATTCCGATATATATAACTCTTGCTAGAGCTATTTTAGTACAACATGCTCATATGTGCGTTTTCTGAATACATGTCACATTAGAAAAATTCCATAAAATCCATCTTAATGTTTTTGGAGCTGACTTTTTACAGAAGCTGGATCTATGTGTTTAGTTTATGTAGAATTTACGGATCATGATTTGGAATTTTCTAGAGAACGTTATGGCCAAAATACCAAGTGTCGTCAGTCTTGACTGATCCAGAAATAGGCATACCGGTCCAGAAACCGGCATACCGGTCTCTAAACCGGCATACCGGTTCCAGAGGTCTCAAAAATCATTTTTTGAGTTGTTTAACCGTCAAGCATCATACCGGTGTCCATACCGGTCTAGCCTTTAATATTACATAGCTACTGGAACCGGCACGGACCAAACTGGTCCCCATATCGGTTTTCATACCGGTCTAACGAATACTTTTTCAACGGTAATATAGCCGTTAGTATCCGTTGGAATCCCATACCGGTTTCTAAACCGGTCTAGCTGTAAGTTGGGATTTGCTTTGTATTTTTTTATAAATAGAATCCCAACTCATTTGCCTTGGTTAAGAGACATCATAATACATCTTCATACATACTCTAAGGCAAATACAAGAGTGTCTTAAACCTTCATACACTTAAACACTCATACAAGCTCACACACATCTTCATTACATTTAGTGAGCTTGGAACACTTGGGTATGCAACTCACATAATCTTCTTAATATTTGTGAGTGCTCAAGTGTGTTTTAATTATTTCTTAACAAAACACTTGTGATTTGTGAAATCCCATTTGGTTGGATAAGTTGTAAAGGTTTGTGAGTAAGCCTACGAACAAAACTCAAAGTTGTAAATGTTGTGAGTACACCTACGAACAAAACTCATAGTTGTAAAAGGTTTGGAGTGCACCTTTGCGGAAAACTCTTGGTTACGAGTGAGCCACGACAAAACTCGAATTTTAGTGGAAATCTTCAAGCGAGGCTTGGGGGAGTGGACGTAGGCACGTTTGGCCGAACCACTATAAATCTCGGTGTCGTGTTTCTCTTTCCCTTAACTTTTACTTATTTGCAAGTTTTATTTACATTTATATTATTGAATAGAAAACTTGCATATAGGTTATTATTTACAATAGAGAAAATTAACCTAAGAGCCTATTTGGTAATAAGAGCTTAAAATCGGCAAAGATTTTATTATTCCGCATTTATAGCGATAACCCAATTCACCCCCCTCTTGGGTATAGAGATTCTTTGTCGGTATTGCTTGTTGGGAATTTCAGTTGGTATCAGAGCGAGGTATTCTCAAGAAAGACTTAACCGTCCGAGAATAGATCATGGCTTCTACAAGCAACTCGTCAAATCTTGCCGATGGATTTTCAACAACTAGACCTCCGTTTTACACCAGAACGGACTACAATTATTGGAAGATGAGAATGCTAAATTATCTTATTGCCGTTGATCCACAATCCTATTTGGTTATCACACGAGGTGCAAAAAACCAACAAAAAGGGATAGCAATGAGGTTGAGATTCCGAAGCCGAGTTTAGAATGAGATAGTGATGATGTAAAAATATCCTCAAAAAATTCTAAGGCACTCAACCAACTCCTATGTGCCATTGATCGGGATCAAGTTAGCAAGCTTCCGGAATGTGGAAATGCATATGATTTATGGAAGTCTTTGGAAATGGTCAATGAGGGCACAAGCCAAGTGAAGGAATCAAAGATCAACCGGTTCATGTGCGAATTGGATAATTTCAAGATGGAATTCAGGGAAGAAATTGATCACATGATTTCGAGGTTTACGGTCATCATCAATCATTTGGGAGCCTTGGGAAAAGTCATCGGGACATCGGATCAAGTGAAGAAAATTTTGAGATCACTCCCGAAAGAATTTAGAAGCGATACCTCCTCCATTAAAGAAGAAAACGACATAAACACATTAAAGATGGATGATTTGGTCGGCAAATTGCTTGAGTATGAAATGGAAATCAAGATGGATAAAAATGAGGAAGATGAGAAAAGGATAAGAAAGTCATTGGCCTTAAAAGCAAGAAAAAGAGATGACTCAAGCTCAAGTGATAGTGACAGTGATGATGAGTTGACTCAAATAAACAAGAGCTTCAAGAAGCTCCTCAAATCCGTAAAGCAAAAGGGAAAATCACAATCGGATGATAAGAAAGAAGAAAAAGGACCGCGGAAGAACAAGAAAATCATTTGTTATGAATGCAACAAACCGGGTCACATAACCACTGATTGCCCATTGAGGAAAATGAAAGGAAAATCAAAGAAAAAGGCAATGAAAACTACTTCAACTTGGAGCGATAGCGATTCAAGCTCATCCGAGGAGGAAGAGGTCGAAGTCAAAGGCAAATCAATAGCATTCATGGCTATCACGGATGAGGACACCCATTTTGAAATCGAAGAAGAAGAGGTACACAATTCTCAAGACTATAATGATTTACTTGATGTTTTTAATGGCTTAAAAGAGTTGTGTGACATGCTTAAGAAGAAACTTAAAATTGTTAAAAATGAGCATTCATCACTTAAAAATGATCATGTATGTTGTATGAATAAAATTCATGTTGTAGATAATGAGATTATATGCTTAAAGGCTAAACATGAAAAAGAAATTGCATGCTTAAATGATGAAAATGCATGTTTAAAATTGAAAAAGCTAGAACTTGAAAATGTCATATCAAATATGTCATCTAGCTCTAAGACATGCGATTGCGAATCAATTTTAAATGAAAATGTGTTATTAAACACAAATGTTATAGATTTGCAAAACATACTTAGCAAATTCACATTGGGACATAAAAATTTTAATATGTTTATTGGATCCCAAAAATGTGCTTTTAAAAGAGAAGGATTATGATATAGGCCTTACATTAAACGAAATTTTTGAAGAATTATTTTGTTAAGGCATCCGATTCTCATGCTAAGAATGTTAAAAATGAAAATATCACATGTCATGCATGTAATAAAAATGGACATAAAATTTTTGAATGCATGTATAAGAATGTGATGAATAATGCATGGATTCCTCAAGGAATCAAAATTAACCCCAATGGACCAAGAAAGTTTGGGTACCAAAGTGTAATTGATAAATTTGTAGGGGGAGCTTTGGGAATCGATCTTTAAAGATAATTTCAAAATTGATCCCAAAGGCTCAAAAAGATGAGGAATCGCAACGGTAAAGGTAAAATCCGTATTCACGGAAACATTGGTACCGTTTCCTCTTTGTGTATGTATGCATATTTTAAACTGGTCAATATTTTTTTAAGCATACAAAGTGATTAGGCAATGCACTCAACTTTCTTTATGTATCAATTGTTCATTTGATATCATTAAATGCCTAAATCATACATTTAAACCCATTTTTCATATCAATTAGTATCACATTGAATTTATTGAGTTAAATTACATGTATGTGATCATTTGATTGATTTTGCATTAAAAATGCTTTTGCCATGTAACATATTGGAATGAAAATGAAATGCATGTATATTGATATAAGTTTCATTAATAATGAATAGCATGAATTTTGATTGTTTATTAATTGATAAGATACTTATAAGAAGACAATCATTAAAAATGAAATGAATTCATTGATTTTAGTAGGTATCATGATATGCAATGACTTTTTTTATTTGATATCACAATTGAGGAAAAATCATGCTTAAAATGATAAAATGATACAATTGGAAACATTGATATAAAATGTTAATTGATATCATAGGGTATATATTCTTTGAAAAATTGCATTATACATGATTTCTTTTTAAATCTTATGGCAAAAAGGGGGAAATGCCAAAATGTGCATATTTTTAAATTTTTGGTATCATTATCTTATGCACACATGTATTTGGTATCTCATTTAAATTAAAACTTTACTTCTCCACTTTTTGATTATGTCAAAGGGGGAGAAATCATTAGAATGAGATTAAAACTTGTTTTACCCTCACCCTTGGTTTAAGGGGGAGTAATTGTACTAATGTGTTTGTCAAGTTGTCATGGAGCTATATTAAAGACAATCACATATTGAGGGGGAGCAAAATCATCAATATTTGACTCCGAGAATCTCACAAGTATTAACAGGTTTTAAGGGGTTGCCATCATCAAAATGAGGGGATTGTTGGCGACTTGGTCGCATAATCGGTTGTAATGGATTTTGATGACGTCAACGAGAAAGAAGACTTCGACGTGCAAACACGAAGCAATACAAAAAGTGTCGAAGCATATGTGGTGAAGAGCGAGAATGTGAAGACTAGCGCATAATTGAAGAAATCATATGAAGTCTTAGCTTAGTGCTCTAATTGTAAGTGAGTTTACTCAAGTGATCTAAAGCTCTTAGGAATCATACATTTTGCATCACTTGCATTTAAAATGGATTAGAATGCTTAAAGAATCATTTGCACTTTATTTGCACCAAAATGAATTTCTATGCACAAGTGCATCGGTAAATGATCTTCCAAAAACTATCAAACTATTGAATTAAACTTCAAATGATATACCGTTAGATAGATATGTGTCTTTAGTTTGCTCCGGTTTAAACGGAACACGATTATGATATAAATAACTCTTGCTAGAGCCATTTTAGTACAACATGCTCATATGTGCGTTTTCTGCATACATGTCACATTAGAAAAATTCCATAAAATTCAATTTAATGTTTTTGGAGCTGACTCTTTTACAGAAGCTAGATCTATGTGTCTAATTTATGTAGAAATTTACGGATCATGATTTAAAATTTTTTAGAGAACGTTATGGCCAAAATACCAAGTGTCGTTAGTCTTGACCGGTCCAGAAACAGGCATACCGGTCCAGAAACCGGCATACCGGTCTCTAAACCGGCATACCGGTTCCAGAGGTCTCAAAAATCATTTTTTGAGTTGTTTAACCGTCAAGCATCATACCGGTACCCATACCGGAGTCCATACCGGTCTAGCCTTTCATATTACACAACTACTGGAACCGGCACAGACCAAACCAGTCCCCATACCGGTTTTCATACCGGTCTAACGTATACTTGTTCAACGATAATATAGCCGTTAGTATCCGTTGGCATTTTGTTATAAATAGAACCCCAACTCATTTGCCTTGGTTAAGAGACATCATATTACATCTTCATACATTCTCTAAGGCAAATACAAGAGTGTGTTAAACATTCATACACTTAAACACTCATACAAGCTCACACGCATCTTCATTACATTTAGTGAGCTTGGAACACTTAGGTATGCAACTCACATAATCTTCTTAATATTTGTGAGTGCTCAAGTGTGTTTTAATTATTTCTTAACAAAACACTTGTGATTTGTGAAATCTCATTTGGTTGGGTAAGTTGTAAAGGTTTGTGAGTAAGCCTACGAACAAAACTCAAAGTTGTAAATGTTGTGAGTACACCTACGAACAAAACTCATAGTTGTAAAAGGTTTGAAGTGCACCTTTGCGGAAAACTCTTGGTTACGAGTGAGCCACGGCAAAACTCGGATTTTAGTGGAAATCTTCAAGCGAGGCTTGGGGGAGTGGACGTAGGCACGTTTGGCCGAACCACTATAAATCTCGGTGTCGTATTTCTCTTTCCCTTAACTTTTACTTATTTGCAAGTTTTATTTACATTTATATTATTGAATAGAAAACTTGCATATATGTTATTATTTACAATAGAGAAAATTAACCTAAGAGCCTATTTGGTAATAAGAGCTTAAAATTGACAAAGATTTTATTATTCCGCATTATAACGATAACCCAATTCACACCCCTCTTGGGTATAGAGATTCTTTGTCGCTATTACTTGTAGGGAATTTCACAAATTATACTAATATTTTGGAGGTCTAAATACTCTTAAATAAATCATAAATCTGTTTACCTCAATTTTTTATTATCATTATTATCGATATTCGTGTCCTTCGCATCTTCAACCTGAAAATGTCGGCTGGAAGTGAAGTAACATGGGAATTTTTTTTATTTTATTTTTTGAAATCGTTAAAATTTTTATCGTTAAATTATATTTTCCGATCTTAAAAAGAATAGATAAAATCTCTGTTTATCTTAAATTCTTATAAAAAATATATTTTTTAGATTCGAAACGAGAATTCAAGATGAGATTTGAATCCTATACTAATAAGTCACATCCCTTAAAGACAACATGAGAATTATGATAATACTGATGACACAATTATTCATCATATATAGCTAGCCTACTGAAATTCTGAAAAAATGTATGAATTGGGTAAACAAATTTGGAAAGAGAGAGAATTCAAGAAAGAGAAGCTGATGAAAAGCAATTAATTAAAGAGTTTGCAAATGAACGTCTTATTTATTATTCAAAGCATGTGGGTAGTTTTCTGAATTCAATCACATTTTTTTTTTCAATGACCTCATCTTGGTCATGGAGCAGCTGTTTTTATGATATTCAAATGGGTCCTTGCCTTGAGTTTTTATTGATTAGCAACACAAGTTTAGATTTTACTCGGGGATCTGTTTGAATGATGCTAAAAATTTCCTAAAAATTGTCTAAATTTTTTTTGTACTAAATAATGTGATATGCATATTAGTAGGAAGGAAAAAAAAGATTTCACATGGATAGGGATGATTTGTTTTGTTTTAGTGCATGTTGCTGAGTTCTTTTTTTCTTAAAATAAAAAATAAAAGTGATGTGATAGTCATCTTGTAAAATTATGAAAACTTTTTATCTCAAGATTTGCTTTAATGTATGGTTAAATTTCTAATATTTTGAATAGAGTACTACTATTTTTTTTTTTTTTTTTTTTTTTGGAATCGTTAAAAATCATGCCGCTTAAACACCATTTTCTGACTTAAGCGGATCAGATCCTATGCTTTTATAAGAAACATACTCCTTAAATTCAAACCCAGAAATTTAAGATAAGATCCTGAATTCTGCCAATACTTTTTCCAAAAGGGCAAGCCAGCAAATAAAACTACATATATGATATGCTGCTTTACTGTTTGTACATATCTTTGACAAACTCTTCTAGTTTTGATTGCCACTGTCAATGATGTATGTGTGAATCAGCAGTTGATCCTTTCATGATATGTCACTATTGTATAAATCTAGAAAAACAATAAAATTAAACTAAATGTTTGATATTTCGAAATAAATAGACAAATATTTACAAAATGAAGTGATGAATGTCTAGCTACTATTAAGAAGTAGACTTTATTTAATTTAGAATTTCAAATAAATTATCAATTCAAAATTTAAATGATAATGAGAATAATATCATTTAAATTTTGAATGGATATCAGTTATCATCTGTTGACGGGTGATTTTTGTTCCATGGGCAAGTTTGAAATACCTCAACCGTGAATTTGTTTGGTTTGTTGGGATCCAAAAGTAAATTTAGCAGAAAATAAGAACAAACACAGAATCGACAAAGGATTAACGTGGTTCGGCGGAATGGATCCAACCTACGTCCACGGGAACAAAGTAGAATACCAGTTTTATAACTGAATCGAGCTCGTCCGACCTCTTCTCAAGGGTAGTCGCGTAATACCGAGCTGTTTTGCTTAGTCTTTTTCTTACAAGTAGTGCTTGAGTAAAATTTTGTTAACATTTACAAGTGTGTTTACCCTCCCATTTTATACTAAGAAAAAGTAACATTGTTCCCATATCCTTATGACGTCAGCCACGTGGACTCCTTGCTGTTTGATGGGCTTTCCGCCCCTAACTGCCTCGTCGAAAGTAAGCTTGCCATCTGACTCTTCATAAAATCACTCTGTTTTGGGCACTGACACACTCAACAATTATGAAGACAGCCTATAAAGATCTTTCACGCGGTGGCACATGTCAGAGGGAAATGTCCAAACAATTCCAGTTACACGTCCGACTTTGTGAGGACGACAAACTATTTTGCCGAACTAATCCAATTACTTCTGACCTGATCCATAATATCCGAGCTCATTCTTCTGATTCGGGAGAAAGGATAGGACTGACTCGAGCTACCAGGCTATAGTGGTCGGGGTCGGTTATGATGTCGTTGGTCTCTGATATCTGCACTATATCATATCCTCGGGTCGGTCAAATCCAGAAGACCTGGTCTGAATACTGTGTGTCTGATTGAGGAACGGTCAATATTCTCATGCTATTCATCCTCCTGAAAGGAAAAATTCATTTTCTACCATTGTCGAGCTGTTCAAAATACTTGGTCACAAAAATCACCATTAACATCATCTATTTTTATTTATTTTATTACAAGTTTACAACTCTTGTATTGTTTTAGGGGGGTGTATTCAATTGAGATTTTAAAAGACTTTTTTGGGTTAAATAAGTCTTGTGGTATTCAATTAAGATTTTTAAATAATCTAAAAAGTCTTGTGGTATTCCATTAAGACTATTAGGATTTTTTAAAGAGTGCATCCAAATCTAGTGATATTCAATCAGGATTTTAAACAAGTAATAGAAAGTCTTATGGTATTGAAAAACATAATTATTTTGAAGGATTCTTTTATATGTGTGATTCTGTGGGACTTTTTAGTGAAAATTATAAATATCAAACTCTGTAAAAAATCCCACCCTAACTCATGAGACTTTTTACATAAGATTTTTTTGAGTGTTAGAAAATAGAATATGAACATACATGTTAGTTAGAAAATAGAAGATGAACATACATATTAGTTCTTCGTGAACAAATTACTTGCTTATTAGTAATTTCTTCTTTTTTTCTTTCAAATAAAACAATATGACTTTCTTTTAAATGTAACTGATAATGTCATTTCTCCAACTATTTTTCTTAATGAATTTCATTTTCGATGAGGAAAATTCTATCACATTTAAAGATAATTTCCTAGATTTTCTTTGAGGCCAACATAACTTCTTAATTCAGATAGATAATAATGTACAAAATGAATTTAGCACAACAAAGATTTTTTTCCTCATTTTCTCGCTAATTTTTTACTTGTATTTTATTTTTTTTAAAAAAACCCAAATTTAAGGAAAATTATTTATCAATTATTAAGATCATTGATGCCGAAGTGTTATATTTTCTTACTAAGTTAGAGAAATGACATTTTGTCATAGAAATTCATAAAATATTCATAGGTCAGAGAAATGACATTCGGACATTTTGAACCAATTGACTTTCATTAACTTTTTTTATTTATGGTTACGTTCCATATAATATCGGTTATAAAAAAGGAAAAAAAAAATATAATGGTCCTTTCAAATCTCACAAATTCTTATGAAATAAGTCTTTTAAAATCTAATATGTAAAAAAATCTTGATTAAAAGAAATCTAATAAAATCTTGTAAGTCATCACATTCTTTAAATGTCTATTACATTCTTTAAATGTCTTTTAAAATCTACAGGACTTATTTATTCATAAATAGTCTTTTAAAATCTCAATTGAATACACCCCTTATTTGTGATGAAACTCAAATTCAATAGAAGAGTATGTACTTCGTTTCCATATTTTCTTTTTGATATAATTGTTAGGTTGTAAAGTTGAAGCTTTGTTCCTGTTCATGTTTCCCAAACAGTCAAACACTGAGTCACCAAAAAACCACCACATTTCCATCCACCACAAAAATTCAAAAAAAAAAAAAAAACAAAAACAAAAAACAAAAGAAAGAAAAAAAGAAAACATAAACGAAAAAAGAGGCACATCACCACTCTCATTTTTTTTTCCTGTTTGTTCCTCCATAATAAATCCCCAAATTGCATTCTATGCGTTTCTTTATCCCTTCAAAATCCAATTTATAATTTCAATCAAATTCTTTTATTTAAAAAAAAAAAATGAGAGCTCACGGTAATTTTCCATCAATAATAGAAAGAGTTGGAAAAAAACAAACGAAAAAAAAAATCAGTGAAGTTTTTAAAAAAAATTATTATGCCACAATTTCGAGATATCAAATTTACGCCACAGTTTCTACGTATCCACAATTTAATTGTACTAAATCATTGTGCTCCAATTTCGGCATATCAAACAAAAAAACGACACAGTTTCAACCCATCAAACAAACATGCACCACAGTTTTGGTGCACCAAATATTTCGCCACAATTTTGGCATATCCGGTTATTCAGTGCTACAAATATGCCTCCAACTCTGGCACAATTTGCTGGAAGATATTAAGAAATAGACTTTATGTAATACTCCGGCTATCATGATGTAATCATATATTTCATTATGTATTTACGAGACATATTTTAGTGTTTAATTATACATTATTAGTGTGTAAAATACTCACTTGAATTATTCAAGGATCACAGGTTAATATTTTTCAGTTTCGTACGAGTTATATATAATTTTTAGTATTTTGGCCTTAATATGAGCTACCGATATCCGATTTCAGTGATCTTTATATTGTCGGAAATCTTAGACCGAGACCTGATGAATATCTTTCCAAATTTTGGCCAGACCTAGTCAAAAATGCCTTTCTTTTTAGGATAAACAGTAATTTCGGGAATGGTCCATTGATTTGTGTATGTGACTCAATTAAATTAATATTTTAATTAATAAAAATCTTCCCCTTATGCTATAAAAATGCCATTATTCATCATCTCTCTCACCTCTCAAAAACGAATTTGGTCTTAGGAACAACAACAAAGAATCCTTCACTTCCACACCAATCTAAAGTTATATACGGTTCATTCTCAATGCTATCCCCCCTTCATCAATTTGACATATTTGTAAGAGATTCTCTAGATTCCAATTTCGAATTTGTGAGAAATTTGAGCTTTATTGAATTTTTTTTTTTTTTTTTTTGGTCATGATTAGGCATTATAGGAGGTAATGCATTTAGAGTTGTTATAACATAATATAAGTTTCACTTTGCAAACAATATTTAAGATTCAAGTCACTACAAGAATTAGACCATTTAGCGTCGAATTATTTCGACGCCATAAGTGACGATTTCGACGCAAATGATATTTAGCGTCGAAAAAATTAGACGCAAACAATGGACGATAAAATGTCGACGAAAACCACTTTTAGCGTCGAAATAAATAACTGTGACGCTAAAAAACAGTATTTTGCGTCTAAGTTATTTCGACGCTAAAGTAAATTGTTCGACGCTATATTGTATATTTGGCGACGAAATATATCGACGCAAAAATTCTCACTTTTAGCGTCGAAATGTGTCGACGCTAACGTATATTAAAAAAGTATTATATGTAAGCTTACAGCGACCATTGTTGTTACTATTAGCGTCGAAATGTTTCGACGCTAAAAGTGACTTTTAGCGTCGAAACTTGTCGAGGCTAACGTATATTAAAAAAGTATTATATGTACGCTTACAGCGGCCATTTTTGATACTATTAGCGTCGAAATATTCGACGCTAAAAGTAAAAAATTTATTTTTTTAAAAAATTAGTAATTTACTTATTTTTTGGTCTAAAATATTTAATTTAGTTGAAAAAAAATGTAATTAATGACGAAATATTATATTGAAATTTGTTTTAGAAAAAAGAAATATTATATTAAATTTATTTGTTCAAAATGTTTATACAAAACCAAATATAAAATTAATTGCTACTGTGATGGAGGGACGCTCGAGCCCGATGCACCATAACTCATTGAGGCCTCGAACATCTGACGGAAAGCCAGCAGTTGCTGTTCCAACTGCTCCATCTTCTTCTCGTGGTCCACCGTGACCTGTTGTAGCTTCTCCTTAGTCTGTTGCAGCTCGTCTCGGGTGCTGGCTAACTCGTCTCGAAGAGATACATTGTCCGAATTACCACTATTGCGTGCAGATGACGTTGGCTTCTTACGAGTGCCAAGACCAACGTTGTAAGATGTCTGATTCTTGAAAACCAATTGCGACAGCTGCTCATCTGGTATGGGGTCGGTCCCTGTCTCCTGAGTTTGATGTTGGAGTTCCATCATTTCGTTCTGTTTCAAAAAATAAGTTAATATTAGAATTTGAGAAAAAAAATTTAACATATATAATATTAATTATTTTATTTTAAAAACTGAAACTTACATAGCAGCGTTCGGCTTCTTCATTTATCCATTTATTCTTGTCATTGTAATGCGTCACACGGAAAAAATCTGGAAATGATTGCACCTCACATGTGTTACTCTGTTATAAACATAAAATAAATTCAATATTATTCTAGATAGTAAAAACAATTAACTGTTAAATTTTACGTTAGGATATATTTACCTCAGAATGTTTGGCACGATGTTGGATAAATGGCTTCGAACCTGCACGGTGGTTAAAACGCAAGTGACTTCGATTTTCCGCATTTGCGTGACATTTATCATGTATTCACCAACACTGTAAGTACCGAAAACAAAGACAATTATAAATTTCCGTTTATTTCAAAATTTACCTCGTGTTTTTTGCTAGACCAAAGCTCACATAAGAATGTCCAATCTTGTTCCTCTATAAAATCAGGCTTGTGTTGTGGAGCATTTGAAGGTCCATGTTCGTCGAATATTGGTTTCAGGACTTTTGTTCTATAATCTTTATAACTTTTCCCCATGTGGTAGTCAATATATTGTTGGACATTCACTTGGGTCAGATCGAACTCGAACCATTCCTACATGAAAATTCGAGTAAAAATAAGTATCAAATAAAAATGTTAAATAACAAACAATATCGAAAACTTAC
Organism: Zanthoxylum bungeanum; assembly: GCA_019454045.1. NCBI lineage: Eukaryota > Viridiplantae > Streptophyta > Magnoliopsida > Sapindales > Rutaceae > Zanthoxylum > Zanthoxylum bungeanum. The sequence goes on from SKCR01044120.1 coordinate 145,861, forward strand.
AAGTAGCGAAGGGAATAGCTGGTTCATTTTGTCTCCCACGGTATCTTTCTCAAAGATACGTAGTTTTGGGGAGCTTCATATCGAGCTGTAGCTCCTATGGCTGTATTAAACGCTGAATTATGTTGTCCGACTTGAGTGTGTCCATCATCTGATATCTCTATCCGAATACGGCCGTGAGCCTTAACGTACTTAGCCAACCCCAGGCCACGGTTGCGTCCTCGACCCTTCACTGTACTGGACTCACCTGTGCTAGCAGAGAATGAAGGGGTTATTTAGGGGGTGAATCCGGTAACGCAGCGGAAGCGGTGAAAATCCGATTTTCAGATTTCAAAACTTTTTCTCGGATAAATTAAATAAACATATTTATTTAATATTCCAATAATCAAATTATGAAAATAAATTCAATAAAACATTTTTAGGTGAATTTACCGAAATACCCTTGCTTTGTATTTTTGTCCGTTTTAGTCCGAAATTGATCCAATCAATTTTGAATGATTCTAAATCATTTCTAAGATGAACTTATGATGTTCAAAACATCAAAACACCAAAGCAACCAAAATCCCCAAATTTTCTACACAAAGCCGAGAGCACCATTTGGTGCCTAAATTGTGCATTTTGCACTTCATGCTTCAAGACACATCCAAATGATATCCAATCAACATGAAACTTTATATGCATCATATACACACATAAATACACAACATATATGAAAACCCCCAAATTTGGAGTTAGTCATAAACCCTAATTTTTCAATTTCCACAAATTGGACAAATTAGGCTAATTACATTAAATCAAATGTTTCAATCATCAATCTTTCATCCAATTCAAGTCTCAACACAATGAAACGACTCAAGATCAAATCTAGATCATTTAAGAGTGGGTCAAAAACTCTAGATTAGCAACATGGTTTCATAAACCTTAAAAGAATACATATAACTACAATAGTTACATCCTTTCTTCACCATACATGCTCAACACTTCATTCAAACTTCCATCAACAAAAACACAAAGAAATAAAGAAAGAAATTATCTAAGAACAACATATGTTGAAGCCTAGAACCTAAGGAACATATTCCTCTCTAATAGTAAGTTTGAAAAACTTACTAAATTCCAAGCTTTTTCCTTGATAAGTCTTTCTTCTCTCAAGCTTTCAAAGTTTCTTCAATGGAGTTTTTTTGTATAAAGTGTATTAGGTTAAGTGTTAAATGAAATGAAAATCAATTTATACTTGTTCATTTGGCCTATGGCCGAAAATACCAAAGACAAAAACAAGGAAAATTAATTTCAATTTCATTTCAAGTTTCATTTGGTCAACTTGCACAAATATCTTATAAACAACTTTATTAGATATTTATTTTGGTCAAAAAATGCAACTAATGTCATTTACTTTAATTATCCTAATGTAAGATATTTATATTTTAATTAATTTAATCATTTAACAATTAAATAATTAATTAATTAATCAAATACAAATATATTAAATATATGTATAATATTTACATTAAATATTAAAAACATATATTCATTTAGGAAATAAGTCAAATAACTCATTTTGACTTAATTAATGTGTATTTAAATTAATCAAGTATTAAATGTAAATACACAATAATTAAGTAAATGACTATCTAGTGTCATTAGCATGTATCTTGCGTTTAACCATTAAACGACTTTATAAATAATAAATATTATTTATTTATGTTGCTCTAGTGCTCAACGAGTATGTTTCATTATTGAGACTCTCTAGGTTCAGGTATATCCGTCACAAAATCTAATTTCGTGTCCATAATCTATCCACCCGTAGATTATGACGATCACGGATAATCTCGCTGAACCATACAGGTCGAGGTCATCGCAAATGTATAATTCCTCCGTCACAGGTATCCGGATAAATCCCAGAGATATAGATGTAAACGTCAAATCTCTATCGGGACTATCCAGTCGACTATTCTATTAGCAATCTCAAAAAGAATGTTTAGAACTAGCTTCTAAACTTACCACGGGCCCATGGTTTTATCTGATTGCTAATCATATGGACTACCTATGCTCTGGTACACAGAACTGACGAATCATATCTTGATACACATAGGACACCCTGAGGATCTATCTACACCCAACGAACATGCGGAGGTCTGATCTAAATAGATCGGTGACGTGACTGCCGTCTAAGTGTAGAAGATGTCTCATGTGCCTACAATGGCATCTCAAGTCTAAGAATCACAAGTGCTACTCAACCCAAGAAGATTCTTATTGACGCTGGTGTACCATCCATTAAGAATCTTCGGTGAGTCGTTCAGTGTTTATCCGCTATAAACACCTACACGTCTATACTAGCCTCCAAGACTAATGGTTCATTGAGAAACCATTGGAATCATATATTCCAGTATACGACATGTACCAGTCTCAACGGGTTTACTTTACTGACCAAGTAGTGTAAACCTTGACCAGGAACTGTCTGAGAATGACAACGTCATGATACTACACAATGTCCGTTGCGACGCTTTTGCAACTGTACCATGACTAATCATTCTAAGGTCATTACGTCTTTACCATATAAAAGATTAGATTATATTATAGAAACTGCATATATTATTAATAATAATAATGTTTTACAGAAGTATTTAACAAAATACAACGGGAATTGGCGCTCTGAGCACCAACCCCTACAGAGAAATCACCAGGGCCTGTTGCCCTTGTTGATGTAGATGGAGTCGCGGTAGCCCGTTTGCGATTGCCCGGTGCCATCTGCAAAACCCGTCGCATTAGCGTCATCAAATTCCAAAGTTCTTATACATATACATACATATCCATACAAGTCAATACAACTTAACAAAAGCGCTTATCACATCGAATGCTCACTTTCGTAAGTTTCGAATTCCAAAACACATACAAACATTCCAAAACACATACCATCAGAGGCAATACCTAACCTGACATTACGGGGGTCCTCAGCGAAACGAGGGTACATGTCATCAAATTCCTTCCATTCGGTTCCGTCCGCAGGATGTCTAAGTATGCCCTCCGCACCGATCCTCTTTTCATGATGCCACATCATATCAGTCGCTGTGTGTCGTGACATGAACAATCTCTGCAGCCTGGGCGTTAAAGGGAAATATCGCAATATCTTTTGAGGCACTTTCTTCCCCATACCACAGACTTTGTACCGACTTTCACCACATATCGGACAATGTTCAAGTGATTCATACTCGGCACGAAATAATACACAATCAAACTTACAAGCATGAATGGATTCATACCCCATTCCCAGATCACGCAACATTTTCTTTGCCTCGTAGTACGACTTAGGCAATTCGCTTCCAACCGGTAACATTTGGGCCAGTAACTCTAACATCATATCGATACTTTTGTTGGTCATTCTGTTGATCACTTTAATGTGTAATAATTTCACAACGAAATTCAAGATCGACATTCCAGCACCTAATTTTTTTTGCCTCATCAAGTAGTTCACTAAATAAATTTTGATCATTTCCACTTAACACTGGCATGTCGCCACTAACACTATGACCAAGTTGTGGACCTTGTAAGTCATGCAAAATATCGGCGATCTCATCGTTTGCAGGTTGATTGTAACTACTGCTCCCTTCACCGACATCATAAAACCGTGACTGAGAATGATACCGCTCACCGTGATAAATCACGTACGGTAAGTTGGTGATATTCCTGGCATGTATAAATGATTATGAACTTCATCTAACCGCTTCCTTTTCCTATTCAAACAATTTGCACATGGACAACGAACACGACCTTCTGCATCAATGTGTTGCTTTGCGACTTCCATAAACTCAAACACTCCATTACGATATTCAACACTCAATCTATCCAGAGAGCTCATCCAATTTCTATCCATTTCAGCAGAATACCTAAATATAATAATATAATTATTAGATATCATTTTACAGTAATCAACATTACTAATTCAGTAATACTTAATTTAAGCATATATATATATATATATATATATATATTTGGTTGATAAATTAAATAGTTTACAAAAAAATTATATTTTATTAATTAATATACTTACTCTACATATATGAATCATAAATCACTAACAAACAACATATAAACAACATATATAATCATAAAAATTGAAAATAATAAAGAAATATGAAAGAATAATTACCTTATCGGAAATTGATTACAATTTTATTGAAAATTTTTAGGAGAGATGTGAGGCTGTAGAGGAGAAATTCTCAGATTTCAGAGGATGAAAATGAAGAGAATGAGAGAAAAAACAGAGGGGGAGAAGGGTTGGTGACCATCTGCATTTTAATCTATCTTTAGCGTCGAATAAACAAATGCGACGCTAATTGTCACCATTTTTAGCGTCGAAAACGTTTTGTCGACGCTAAATATCAACAAGTAGCGTCGAATTTAATTTAGACGCGAAATAATAAAGGATCTGTCGGTGGAAGCTTCATAACTCTTTAGCGTCGAAAATATTTTCGACGCTAAAAGTATTATTTTTGGCGTCGAATATTCAAATTCGACGCTAATTGTGTACGTTATTAGCGTCGAAACCGTTTTTTCGACGCTAAACATAATACTTTTAGCGTCGAATTTAATTTAGACGCGAAAGAGTCAGGGATTTGTCGGTGGAAACTTTATAAACCTTTAGCGACGATATATGTTCGACGCTAAAAGTATATTTGTGGCGTCGACACCTTTTTTCGACGCTAAAAGTGTAATATTTGGCGCCAAAAATTATTGCAATAATATAATTATTCAGCGTCGAATACCATTCGACGCTAAAGTTCTGTTTTTAGCGTCGAAAAATATTGTCGAAAATTTTATTCCGTCGCTAAAAATATGACATATAGCGTCGAAAATGATTTTCGACGCTAAATCTCACTTTTAGCGTCGAATAATGTTTCGACGCTAAATATTTGGACGCTAAAAGCCATAATTCTTGTAGTGAGTTGGGTCTCATAACCTAACCATGGCCGAAGGGTAGAGAGATATGAGATGAGGATTTCTTTGTTTGTTTGGTAAATGAAATTGCTCATGGATGCTAGATAAACATTTTGACCTTGGTATAATTTGGTATATTTGGAATCTTCCAATGGGGAACAATAAGTCTTATAGCCGAATTTAGGAAGAAGAAGTAAGAGTTTTGAGTGATTTTAAATGTATTAAGATTCATGTATGCAATGCTAAGTTATGATTTTTGAATGGATTTGTTAACTTATCAAAGTGGTTGTAAATTTGGTTTGGCCGATTATATGATGAATTAGGGGAAATGAAACTGTTGACTTGTATAAAGATTGGAAACATGAAATTTCATATAAAGTATAGTTAGGTTCATGTTGATGTTAGGTGCATTTTGGATGTGCAAGTTCATGGGCAGTCATTGTTAAGAATTATACTTATGTTATAAAATTAAGCTTATGGCTACATATACATTTCGAAACTATTTGATTTGAGCATGAATTTTATGTATATGTTTTATATTATGACTGATAAATATGCTATATTTTTGTGATTGAAGTACATGTCTTATGAGCCAAGTTATATTTTCAAGTTTTCGAATTCAGTTCACGTGGTCAACTTACGCTATAGTTTACATAATAATCACACTTAGGTAAGTAATTAATGGCATGATTCATGTATATGTTTGTTTAGATCCAAACTACCATTGGTTTAGGATGGCTAAAGTCACGGATATAGATGGTTTGGTACAATTAGGAAATATATAAAATTGGTAAAATATGATTTTTGATATGATATGTTTACATTAGCATTCTGTGGCCGATGTGTGATATATGTTAGGGCACTTGTGGAACCCCTAGGGTCGGATCAGTGCCCCACGTAGCGAAAATGGGTCTAACCCGTGGATATCAAGTATGAGTGTAATTTTAAATTATTTAATGAAATACTATATTCCATTACAAGTGTATAGGAAAAAATCGAGGCTGAATCGGAGTCCGGAAACTCAAAAACGGACGAAAATAAAATTGTCGCGAGTGTAGCGCGTGCTACAGTGCAAACAACAACCCGTATTATTTTTTTTCATGAAATGAATCAAAGCTTCAGCTCTCTGGAAAATTTCCAGAGAGCTGAAGTACTTTCTGTCTTCTCTAAATACTTCAAAAACACCCAAAATTAATTTTTTAACATCAAAATCAACATCAACACATGTTATAGAATAAAAATCAAGTTGTTCAAAATATCAAATATTTTTACAAAAACATAAATTTATTCTAAATACGTATTTGCATAAATTTTGAATCCAATACACAAACCATTTTAGAATCCAAATTAGAAATGTCTCATGAACAATTCTAGGTCACCCAAATGTGGTCAAGTGATTCTAGAATGGTAGCCATAACTCTAAGATTTAATCTAGAGTACCAAACTCTAAATTATGTTTATGTCTAACATAAATATTTTGACCCAATTACAAACATATTGTGTTTATACTTCCAAAGTATCTTAAGAAAAAATTTATTAGTCTTAGTTCAACATTAAGCTATGTAATCATGCATCTAATACATAAATAAACATAGCTTAGTAGAAGATCAAACATTACCTAGTAAGCTTGATGCAAGATCCAATCTACCTCTTATTTGTTGAAATCGTCGGAAATAGTTTGTATTGGTTAACAAAACCATTTTTCCGTTGCCTCATTCCATCACAAAAATTCTAAGCAGAATTTCAAAAAACGGACCTCACCGTTGCGTCCGGAATGGTTGAAAATGGTGGAAATGACACTTAGTTTGTCAAAATCCGACACAGGGACCAAAATGCAAATTTCAGAAATTACATGGGTCAAAGTGCAATTTCTGAAAGTTCAGGGGCCAAAGTGAAATTATGGAAAAGTTCATGGACTAAATTACAATTTCCAAAAAGTTCAGGGACTAAATTGAAAATTTCTGAAAGTATATGGGCTAAATTGTAACTTTCAGAAAGTTCAGGGACCTATCTGAAATTTACCAGGCACCGCTGACGTGGCAGGTTTGCTGACGTGGCTGCTGACTGGATGCGACGTGTCTGCTGACTGTGTTGCTGATGTGTCCTGCTGACTGTGCAGGGCTCTGCTGACGTGGCGCTGACTCAGCGTCGTCTTCAACCTCCAAAGCGCGTGCGGCGCGTGTCGCGACTGGGAGCGCGTGGAGACTCCTCTGGATGCCGCGTGTGGGCAGCAGGGACCTCCGATCGATCGCCGGAAAATACCACCGTGCTCGTCTCGCCGTGAAAAGTCCGATAGTATGCTCAAAATCGATTTTCGACAACCTTTGTCGGAACCGACTTTCCGAACCGAAGCTCTGTTTCCGAGTTTCGGGATCCCTCCGAGTAACCTTAGCTCTGATACCACTTGTTGTAATAAAACACACAAATAGAGGAGATGTGAGAGAAAATTCTTCTTTTATATCACACAAACAAAAGAATTACAAAGCTTCAATACCAAGCTTTACAAAAAACTCTCAACTCTCTTTACTCATGATTATACAAATTCTGGGATTACTGGGATACTTGAAAATGAACTCAGAAGCTCCCTTTTATAATGCCAAAGCTATCAACAAGTTGGCAAGGTCATCATCTCAACTTTCGGTGCCTTCCAATTGCTTGATGTCTTCCTTTGCTAATTTGCATGGGTGGCATGCATGTTGTATAGCTGATCCAGCTGATCATGCCAGCTGATCACAACAAATCTCCCTCTCGGTGAAGATTTCCCCAAAATCTGAGCCGATCATCAATCATCCAAATCGGATCCTCCAAAAGGATCCTCCTCTGGCTGCATCTGTATGACTGCTTACGTACCCTGAGTTAGGATCAAGTCAATCGTAGTTCTCTGAATCTCTCCACTCTGACTATGTGGAGAGTTTTGTCATCCCGGCTATGGCACGACAGATTTCAAGCTTCTCTTTCGGCAAAACCTTGATGAACATATCGACACCTTTGTCGTCGGTGTGAATTTTCCTGAGTTCTAACAGCCTTGAGCTCATGACGTCCCGTATCCAGTGATACCTTACATCGATATGTTTTGAACTCGAATGAAATGTCGAATTCTTTCCGAGATAGATAGCACTCTGACTATCGCAGTACAAAGTGTACTTCTCCTGCTTGAAAACCTAATTCCCGGACGAATGTCTTCATCCACAGAAATTCCTTGCAAGCTTCTGTCATTGCAATGAATTCTGCCTCTGTTGTAGAAAGTGCAACACATCTCTGCAACCTAGACTGCCATGCCACAGCTCCTCCTGAGAGAGTAATCAGATACCTCGAAGTAGATTTTCGGGTATCCACATCTCCTGCCATATCTGAATCGGTGTAGCCCATCAACACTGGCTTGTCGTTGCTTCCAAAACATAACCTCATCTTGGAAGTGCCTCGAAGATACCGCATAATCCATTTGACGGTGTTCCAGTGTTCTTTTTTGGATTTGACATAAACCGGCTAACCAATCCAACTGCGTGTGCTAAGTCTGGCCTCGTGCACACCATGGCATACATAAGACTTCCCACTACTGAGGTGTATGGAACCTGTTTCATTTCTTCCTTCCCTGTCTCAGTAGAGGGACTATGCTGCGTACTCAATCTAAAGTGGGTAGCAAGAGGAGTGCTAACCGCTTTAGCCTTGTCCATCTGGAATCTCTGAAGTACCTTCTCGATGTACTCCTCATGTGACAAGTATAACTTCTTGGCTTTCCGATCACGGTCGATCCTGATGCCAATAATCTGCTTAGCTGGCCCCAAGTCTTTCATCTCAAAAGACTTACCCAGTTGCTGCCTCAAATTATCAATCATCGATTGATTCCGGCCAACTATCAACATATCATCTATATATAACAGTAAGATGATAAAGTCATCGTCAGAAAACTTCTGAACGAAAACGCAATGGTCTGAAGTAGTCTTCTTGTATCCCTGCTCCCTCATAACTGACTCAAACTTCATGTACCATTGTCTCGATGCCTGTTTCAAACCGTAGAAGCTTTTCCCGAGTCTACACATATAGTCATCTTTCCCGCTGACTCTGAAGCCTTTTGGTTGCTCCATGTAAATTTCTTCTTCCAGATTCCCGTGAAGAAATGCGGTATTGACATCCATCTGCTCAACTTCCAGGTCGAGGCTTGCTGCTAAGCTGAGTACCACTCTGATGGATGACATCTTCACAATTGGATAGAAGATTTCATCGAAGTCAATGCCTTTCCTCTGATTGAATCCCTTGACGACTAGTCTGGCTTTGTATCGGGGTTGTGAAGTATGCTCTTGTTGCTTCACCATGTACACTCATTTGTTCTTCAAAGCCCGTTTGCCTCTTGGCAATTTCACCAACTCAAAAGTGTGATTGTCATGCAAATATTTCATCTCATCTTGCATGGCTTCCTCCCACTTTTCTCTGTCCTCTGTTTCCACAGCCTCCTGATAGCTCTCGGGTTCTCTCCCCCGTCTGTAAGCAGCACATACTCATGTACAGAGTATTTCGTTGAAGGTCGCCTTTCTCTGTCAGACCTTCTATGTGGAACTGTTGGTGTAGCTTCTGGTACTGGTGGTTGATCATGAACATCATCTCTGGGAGCTTCATCACTTGTACCGTCCTGTCTTGGAACCTCATCTTCATCACCGAATGATAGAGATAATGGGATGATGATTTCTTTGTTTGTTTGGTAAATGAAATTGCTCATGGATGCTAGATAAACATTTTGACCTTGGTATAATTTGGTATATTTGGAATCTTCCAATGGGGAACAATAAGTCTTATAACCGAATTTAGGAAGAAGAAGTAAGAGTGTGAGTGATTTTAAATGTATTAAGATTCATGTATGCAATGCTAAGTTATGATTTTTGTATGGATTTGTAACTTATCAAAGTGGTTGTAAATTTGGTTTGGCCGATTATATGATGAATTAGGGAAATGAAACTGTTGACTTGTATAAAGATTGGAAACATGAAATTTCATATAAAGTATAGTTAGGTTCATGTTGATGTTAGGTGCAGTTGGATGTGCAAGTTCATGGGCAGTCATTGTTAAGAATTATACTTATGTTATAAAATTAAGCTTATGGCTACATATACATTTCGAAAACTAGCTAGTTTTATTAAAATGGATTTCGGTTATGTTCCAAGCATGTATATATGTTAATATATATATTTGAGCATGAATTTTATGTATATGTTTTATAATTACGATTTACATGTATGTTTTATATTTATGACTGATAAATATGCTATATTTTTGTGATTGAAGTACATGTCTTATGAGCCAAGTTATATTTTCAAGTTTTCGAATTCAGTTCACGTGGTCAACTTACGCTATTAGTTTACATAATAATCACACTTAGGTAAGTAATTAATGGCATGATTCATGTATATGTTTGTTTAGATCCAAACTACCACTGGTTTAGGATGGCTAAAGTCACGGATATGGATGGTTTGGTACAATTAGGAAATATATAAAATTGGTAAAATATGATTTTTGATATGATATGTTTATATTAGCATTCTGTGGCCGATGTGTGATATATGTTAGGGCACTTGTGGAACTCCTAGGGTCGGATCGGTGCCCCACGTAGCGAAAATGGGTCTAACCCGTGGATATCAAGTATGAGTGTAATTTTAAATTATTTAATGAAATACTATATTTCATTACAAGTGTATAGGAAAAAACCGAGGCTGAATCGTAGTCCGGAAACTCAAAAACTGACGAAAATAAAATTTCCGCGAGTGTAGCGCGTGCTACAGTGCAAACAGCAACCCGTATTATTTTTTTTTCATGAAATGAATCAAAGCTTCAGCTCTCTGGAAAATTTCCAGAGAGCTGAAGTAATTAGGGTATTTTACCCTAATTACTTTCTATCTTCTCTAAATACTTCAAAAACACCCAAAATTAATTTTTTAACATCAAAATCAACATCAACACATGTTATACAATAAAAATCAAGTTGTTCAAAATATCAAATATTTTTACAAAAACATTAATTTATTCTAAATACGTATTTGCATAAATTTTGAATCCAATACACAAACCATATTAGAATCCAAATTAGAAATGTCTCATGAACAATTTTAGGTCACCCAAATGTGGTCAAGTGATTCTAGAATGGTAGCCATACCTCTAAGCTTTAATCTAGAGTACCAAACTCTAAATTATGTTTATGTCTAACATAAATATTTTGACCCAATTACAAACATATTGTGTTTATACTTCCTGTAGGACACAGGACCTGACGACGCTGTCCTAGGCTCGCGGCCTAGTTGGGAAATACGAAATAACATGGAGTCGCCACCCGGTGTGAACCGGGACAAAGATTTAAGGCCGCACTCACCCCTCGCAAGGGAAGACCTCAAACCGTTGGGTTCGGAATGGTCCCTTACTTATGTCACTTGTGATGATATAATTTGTGCAATAAACTAACCGAATCTATTTAACATTCATGCTCAAGGGTACTTAGATCTAACATGCTTTCATCCAATTAATTCCACGCAATGTAACATGACAAGCATATTGAACCATTAAATCAATATGTATCAATCATTACCCAAACGCATCATAAACTAAGAACATGCATAATGAACAACCTAAACATGCTTTAACAAATAAATAACAAACTAAATTAAACCATGCTTTAAATAATAAACAAATAACCTAAAGACTATAACATGCTCAAATACAAGTTAGGATGAGACGAGATACGTGTATCTTAAGTGGTACGTGGCATTGTATCCCGAGTGCAGACCATACTACCGTCCATTCGGAATCGACTATGGAATTTACGTCCGGGTTTCCATCCGATATACCACAAAAAGGGAACACATATCCCGCTCATCCAACAATCACATCATGCCTCAAACGACTCTCATGCAATTATATATCAAAATAAATAAAACAAAAATAATGAAAATAAGTAAAAAGGGTGCCCTCAGGTCTAACCTCTTTTGTCGTCCAAGAAAGGGCGTTACACGTCCGTTGGAAAGTTGATACTCCGCAACTTTTCTGGTTCACTAATCCAACGATTTTCCTCGCGGTTTCACTGCTCGGGTTGCTGTTTTCACTCTGTTTCACTGCTATTTTAAGGGTATCTTCTGCTCACTGTTTTGGTTGTATTTAGGCTACTGTTTTAATGTATTTTTAGGTCAGTTCGGGGACTGTTTTAGGCATACATGGAGGTGATTTTCTCGGCAATTTAAAGGGGCTGTGTGATGGCTTTGTGTTGAGTGATTTAGGGGGCTGGCTTACTCTCGGTTAATGGTCAAAGGGGCAGTTTAGTGAAGGTTAGGTGGCTTTGTTGAGTAGTTCATTGGCTGTGCATGGTGTTGTTGTTTATTGAGAGGGCAGTTCGTGAGGGGTGAAGCGTGAAGGCAGTGGGCGTGAAGGCAGTGTGTTCACGTGAAGGCTAAGGGGCTGTTGGTTTATGGAGAGTAGTGGTTTTGGGTGCGTGAAGGGTAGTTGTTTGTTTTAGGGTTGTGTGTTGTTTATGGTTGCTTGTCTTCACAGCTGAGAGCTTATGGGCTGTTTATGGCTTCGACGACGTGAAGGGCTAGGAAATATTGGTTGCTGTTTTATGGTGTTTGGCTGCTGGTTGTTTGCTTATTCACGCTGAGGAGAGAGACGAGAGGATGATGAATGCTTGTGTCTTAGGAAGGAGAGAGACGTCTGTAGTAGGGTTTCATTTTTTTTGTGTGTTTTTTTTTGGTTACTGCCGAGTTAGTGAGGGAGCTTTTCACGTGGATAATGGCGGGCTGTGGTGGCGTGAAGGCAGAGGCGTGATGGTGTGAAGCTTGGTCGGCTGCGTGAAGATGAGGTCAAGGGCGTGGCCGATGAGGGTTATTTGAATCAGAAGGCCGAGAGAGAGATGAGAGGCTCCATTGTCTTAGGGTTTTATTTGCTTTTATTTGCCGTGAGTGGTTAGAGGTTCTTAGGAAAGAGAGAGAGGAGTGAATGAGATTAGGGTTCCATTCTCTTTTTTTTTTTGTGTGTGCCGTGAGAGAAATAGGCCAGCCAGCCTTTTAGGTTTAGTTTGTGTTATTTTTATAGTAAGAGGGGGGAGGGAATTAGGGTTTGCATGCATGTAATAGGAAACAAAATCAATTAATTGGGGAATTTATTTAAATTTGGTGAGTGGTTTATTTATTTTAGGAAAAGATTTATTTAATTTTGGTATTAGTTTTAATTTAATTTAATTTAATTTAAATTGGAATTAATTTGATTTAGTTTAAATGGATTTTAATTTGATTTAGTTTAATTTCAATTTAGTTATTTAATTTAATTTTAATTATTTTTTAATTCAATTTAATTTGTGGCATTATTTTAAATGTTTTAATTATTTAATTTGTGAGATGTGATTAATGGGTTTGGTGTTTTTAAAATAGAGGTCCAACAAACGAACCCGAAGCGAAACAAGCGAGTTAAATCCGACCAAAATATCAATTTCCAACTTTACCCCTTCCGACGTCCGTTTCCCGCGGCTTTCACAATCAAAGAGGTAGTGTCTCCATACGAGACTCATCATCGGGACTTATATGCAAAAATGTAGTGCCTACACTTCCAAAGTATCTTAACACAATTTATTAGTCTTATTTCAACATTAAGCTATGTAATCATGCATCTAATACATAAATAAACATAGCTTAGTAGAAGATCAAAACATTACCTAGTAAGTTTGATGCAAGATCCAATCTACCTATCATTTGTTGAAATCGTCGGAAATAGTTTGTACTGGTTAACAAAACCATTTTTCCGTTGCCCCCTTCCATCACAAAAATTCTAAGCAGAATTTCAAAAACCGGACCTCACCGTTACGTCCGGAATGGTCGAAAATAGTGGAAATGACACTTCGTTTGTCAAAATCCGACACAGGGACCAAAATGCAAATTTCAGAAATTACAGGGGTCAAAGTGCAATTTCCGAAAGTTCAGGGGCCAAAGTGCAATTATGGAAAATTTTAGGGACTAAATTGCAATTTCCAAAAAGTTCAAGGACTAAATTGAAAATTTCTGAAAGCATATGGGCTAAATTGTAACTTTCAGAAAGTTCAGGGACCTATCTGAAATTTACCAGGCACCGCTGACGTGGCAGGTTTGCTGACGTGGCAGATGACGTGGCTGCTGACTGGATGCCACGTGTCTGCTGAATAGTTTACACCTAGTGTCAAAATTATTCTAAGGTCGATGTCATTCTTAGCATATCTATATATCAATCTAATACGCATAATGACAATACCATTAATAAGGTATGGAATAAAAATGTAGTTATTTTATTGATAAATAATAAAATGTATAATTCAGATTGACACTCCAAGCACCAACTCTGTAACATCCTCGATCCGGGAGATGGTACCAGCAGAGGATAGACGTACTATCCCCATAAGCCTCTTACTCACTAATTACGAACAAGATAATATTGTTTTCTCAATTAAAATCTTACACAAGGGACCATCGCCCAACTCATCAACATAAAATATAAACTCAATAATTATTGTAGGGGTTTTAAAGGGGAATATCATAGGTAACGCAACGGAATAGTGGAAAATCAAAATTTTCCGATTTCAAAATTTTTTCTTGGATCAATTAAATAAATAAATAAACTTATTTATTTAATTATCCAATTATCAAATTCTAAAAAATTACACAAGAGATCAAATTTCTTGGTAATTACCGAATTGCCCCAAAACTTTGTAAATTGATTATTTTAGCCCAAAAATGATCAAATATAATTTTGGATGATTCTAAATCATTTCTAAAATGTTTTTCAACACATCTAATGCATCAAAATCAGATTTCACACAAATCCCCAATTTTTAGTTTAATGCCGTGACTACCCCCAAATTTTCAAGTAATTGCATTTTGGTTCCTTTTGTTCAAAACATGCCAAGATGAAATCCAATCAACCCAAAAATTTATATGCATCATATTCATACCATAATACATCACATATATGAAAAACCCCAAATTTGGAGAGGGTTATGAACCCTAATTTTTCAATTTCATCAAATTGTTCAATTTCACCAAATTTACAAAATCCAACACTTTAAGCCATTCAATACTTCACCAATCTAGCCTCACCACTTTGAAACAACTCTAGAAAAATTATAGGCCACCAAGGAGTGGCTTACCAACTCTAGAATGGCAACTTGATTTTCTAAAAATCAAAAGTAAAGCTTTGAAACCATTTCAAGCTTACTTACATGCTTCAATCTTTCATCAAAGTTCACAACCAAAATAAACACAAACTATAAGAAGAGAGACAACACCAAATCAACACAAAATGATGCTAAGCATGTTAGAAACAATTTTCAAGTTGAAGGCTTTGAAAAATAACTTACAAAATCATGATTTTCCAAGCCATCTTCCTTTAGCCTTCAAGCTTTTCTCTCAACTACTTTTGTATTCTATTTGGTGTCTAATGAACTTGTTAAACCCTAAAAATGAAACAAAATAATATATACTTCACAAAAATAGCCCTTGGCCGAAATTGGAAGCAAAATAAATAAAAATATCTAGATATTTTTACTTTGTTTCATTTAAAGCTTTAATCAACTTGCATTTGCTTTTTATCATTACACTTTAATGATTCCAAACAAGTCAACAATGGCAACTAAAAAATTTCCATAAATATCACAACTTTAAGATATTTATATTTTAATTAATTTAATTATTTAACAATTAAATAATTAAATAATTATTTAAATACAAATATTTTAAATATATGTATTATATTTACATTAAATATCCAAATACATATATATTTATGATATATGTCAAGTATCAAAATTTGACATTTAATTAAAGTGTATTTAACAAAATCTTTCATTAAATACAAATACACAATAATTAAGAAATGACTATTAGGTCCATTCGCATGTATTTTTCGTTTAACCTTTAAACGACTTATAACTAATCAGTATTATTCATAAATGTTGCCCTAATGCTCTACGAGTATATTTCATTAGTGAGACTCTCTAGATTCAGGTATATCCGTCACAAAATCCAATTTCGTGTCCATAATTTACCCACCCGTAAATTATGACGACCACATATATACTAGTTGAATCATACAGGTCGAGGTCATTGCATACGTATAATCCCTCCGTCACAGGTATCCGAATAATCCCAGAGATATAGATGTAAACGTCAAATCTCTATAGGTATTATCTCGTCGACGAATCTATTAGCAATCTCTAAATAATAATCGGAACTTACTTCCGAAGTATACTGTGGCCACAGATTTAACAGACTGCTAATCATATATGGACTACCTATGCTCTGTACACAGAACTGACAGATTCTATCTTGATACACATAGGATATCCTGAGGATCGGTCCACACCCAACGAATAGGCGGAGGTCTGATCTAAATAGATCGGTGACGTGACTGCCATCTAAGTGTGGAGGATGTCTCATACATCCACATTGATATCTCAAGTCGAAGGACCACTATGCTACTCAACCTGAGAAGATTCTTATTGACGTTGGTGTACCATCCATTAAGAATCTTCGGTGAGTTGTTCAGTGTTTATCCATTATAAACCCCTACACGTCTATACGAGTCTCCATAGACTCATGGTTCATTAGGATAAACCATCAGATCAAGTCTCGATATACGACATGTACTGGTCTCAACATATTTGACTAACCGACCCGTGTTAGTGAATCTTGACCAGGAACTATATTTGATAATATACATTTAGCAGTGACACTTCCCAATGTCAATTACAAACAACATTTGTAACTGTGTACTACATTATATATTATCGGGCATTTGTCTAATATATACATATCACTAAACAATATTTAGTTTCAATCTAATCGTAATCAGATCGAATACGTATATAAAAATAAGATGTGCAACCATAAATAAGTAATATTATGGAAAATGGGGATGTTCGTATTCATGAATCAGACATAAATACGGTCCGGATTTATGCTCTGAGCACCAACCCTAACAATTATGACTGTAAACTCAGTAACATTTGTTTTTACAATGACTGTCAAAACCCAACACTAATACAAGACTTCTGCTTAACACTAACTGGACACCCACTGACTCTGACTTGAACTGGTGGACTCCAACCCTAATGACTGCATCAGTATCCGTCCTTCCGAGCTCGTCCTCCGAGAGTACCTGCAAAACAAGGAAACTGGGAGGGGGTTAGATTGTTGTATGATTTAAGTGAGTGAACGGAAAAACTAAAATACTGTTATAAAAACATTTGGTTCTAAAACCAAAAACTCAAGAAAATCTTTGTATCAAAACTCTTTATAAAAAATTAAATTATAACATATTCATTGAATCATTTTGGACTAAAAAAATAATTCCCTTAATTAAATTATAACTTGATACAATTATCTTATAACATTTAGTAATTATTTCATTTTTAATCAACCCGAACTCATTATTTTACACCGGGTTCATGTTGGATTTGAGCTTGATGCCAAAAAAAGCCACATCTGCTCTAAGTTTCTGAAAGTTGTGAATATTATATAGGGAAATACTAATGAGTATCCTAAACGCACTTGTTAAGAATCTATTTTTTAAAAAAAAATTATGAGAAAAAAGAATAAATGTCCTTAAGACACTCATTAGCACGACCCTATTATATATAACCAACCAAAGCAACGCATGCAAAGAAAATAAGCAATTAAAATTGACCATATAAATTTAAGTGTCAATGAAGTTTGTCAATTATTGCAAGCTGAATTATATAGAATAAAAAGCACAATCCAATGCATGAAAAGACGTAAAGCATTTATTTTCATAATTTGTATTTAAATAGAGATTCAGATATTATTGTTATTCAACAAGGCTTCAAATTGAAACAATGTTTTGTCAAAAATAAAAAGAGATCATATCTGCATTGGAATTATAAGATTCCAAAGATAATATCTAGCTTTTCCGCTAATCAAGCTACTCTTTAGTTTATTAAATGGATTAGGAGTAGCTACATGTACCTTCGCATTTCACTCATAAAATTAATTTTGTTACCTTAAAACATATTGACCCGCCTTGTATATCAAAGGGTAAAAAATATAAAAATATATAAAGGGGGAGATATTTCAACATAAATTTAAAGTTTAAACGATAAAATCTAATCATTCATTTAAGTTAATCTAATGATAGATAGTCAGAGTCTATATGATAGAAACCTGCCTAGAACAAAGCCAAGCAAACCCATCCACGTGTTCTAAGCCCCAAGAACCGCGAATCTTGATTTTATAAGAACAAAATCCTTCCAAGATCAAGTCCAACCCTAAGGAACATTGCCCTTAAAAACATTTCTTTATTTCTTTGGAGAATCCTGAACAGCGATACAGCGCCACAACGCTTGCCACACGTTGATAAGCTTTTGTTCCGTAAAACCAAGGAAGAATCCACTCCCTCAAGATGACACAAGTCAATTTGTTTTGTAAAAAGATATTTATTGGTTAATTATCCATTACAATGAATAATGCCCCTTTAAATAGGTGGCTAACCCTAATTCTACCAAAATATAATAAAACCCTAATAAAATACTTGAAAATTTCGTCCATGGGCTTTTTAATTTAATTAATGTTCAGCCCAACACTTAAACAACACATAACTTAAAAAAAATATAAAATATAAAAACTATAGGAATACATTGCGTCCTCATTTAGACCATGAAGGATTCTGAACTGGACTTTGATGAAAACTTCAAAGTTGTAGAGCTACGAGTTCTCTTTTAATTGAAACTTGAATCACCAA
The DNA here is from genome assembly GCA_019454045.1 of Zanthoxylum bungeanum. NCBI lineage: Eukaryota > Viridiplantae > Streptophyta > Magnoliopsida > Sapindales > Rutaceae > Zanthoxylum > Zanthoxylum bungeanum. Next base: position 164,539 of record SKCR01044120.1, read on the forward strand.
AATCAGATATCGGACGAGAAAGTTACATCCAACATACGAAGACTGCATAAATCCCGCCACTGCTATGCACCATTCGGAAATAAATCTCAAAATCAATCAAGGCAGCCCATGCACGTCCTAGAATCATTCCAATATTGCTTTAGACATAATAAAGCCTTCACATAATGTCTCATGCATGGACCAAACTCCATAACCCAAGGAATCTTCCAAATCCACCAAAATGGCCCAAATACACCAATTTGACCAAGCCATGCAATCAGCCACAACTTCAAGTTAACTTGGCCCAACAAACAGAGCTCATTCTGGATCACATCATTCTCCCTCTCTTGAAAAGGATTCGACCTCGAATCTGAACCCGGGTCATAGATAAAAATAACAAGATCAATGGGACGAGAATCCTGGAATAAAAGAAAATCACATGGAAAAAAATGGTTAAGGTGAGTAAAAGTCAATAAGGCGAATGAATGAATTTTTGGAAATACTTTTCCACTCTCAATATCTCCATTGCTACTCTCATTCTTAACGCCACTTGCAACAAAAAAGAGATTCCCACATGGATTCACATTTGAAATCTCATTTAAAACAAACTCAACATGCCCATGTCGCTTTCTCAAACAATCAACACTCTCATTCACGATCTGACCACACTCTATATATTCAGCCACATGTACTTTTTGCACACCATAACTCATGTCCTCACAACCAACATCATATTGCTCCATATGATAGTCACCCTTAACAGTAACGTCAAGCACCTCATTGGAATCATGAACAACCAAATCATGATCACCAATGTTATCGCTCACATCAATATCATCACTATCATCAACACCATCAACCACCTCACTATTATTTATTGAAACATCAACATGTTTCATTTCATTACTCAAGGCTACGTTTATATCCTTCTCTACTTCACATTTTACTAATGTCTTTTTCTCTATCAACTCTAGAAGCTCTCCTAGTAACATTCCAAAATCAATCGCACTTTTCTTTTTAGCCCACTCTTCTTCACTCCTCTGCATGTACAACTCGTCCTCATTGACCTCTTGTAGGGTTAAAGGAGCAAGCTTGATAATTTTTCCACCATACCTAAATTTTTACATATTCCTATCCATATCATAAACTACTTTATTGAATTTATACCAAGGCTTACCCAATAAAATATGCGTATGACATATAGGAACCACGTCACAAACTACTTGGTCAACATACTGCCCAATTGCAAAATTTACCACAACTTGCTTATCAACCTCGAACTCTCCAAAATCACTCATCCACTTATAAGGTCTATCAAGAGGTATCAATGGTAATATTAATTTTTCCACAAGGGTAGTGCTAGCTAAATTTATGTGATTCCCTCTATTAATAATCATACTACACACTTTACTATTGATAGAGCATCTCGTGCGAAAGATAAATACCCTTTTATCCATCAAATTATTTATATAAATCAACCCTTACTGGAAAGACGCCAATAATGAGGAAAGACTCAAAGAATCACTAAGAAAATATGAAAACAAACACAAAGAAACTGACTAAAAAAAAAAACCAAAAGTAAATAAGAAGACAAACTGAACTGAAACTGGACAGAATTCGTAACTTTGAAAGAGATTTTGAGACTCGAAACTTAAGCGGACTGCGTACGTCCAATGACTAATGAATTCTTCTCCTCGAGTACTTATAAATTGATATATTATGGGTTTCGTAACTCTTTATAGATCAAAAGTTACAGCCGTTTTAAATTCAGTGCGCGGCTGAAAAATTCTGACCGAACTGATCCGAAAATTACATACAATTTCGACTCGAATTGACTCAAAACTCCAAGAATTGAATCCTAAATGCTATTACCATGAAAGAACATTATAATGACATCCAAGATGCAGTCATAAATAAGAAAAACACAAAGAAAAAAATTGAAACTAGAAGAGACGAAAAAAAGAAATATAAAGACTCCATAAAACGATAAAAATAGAGAAAATCTTGACCTTGGAACCCTGAGCTCCTGATACCAAATGATACGAAACAGGATACGAAACAGACGAAACCCGATCCAAGATCCCGTAGACCCCCAAAGAACCTGTCCTTGAAAACCCTTGGAGATAGCCTCAGACGAATTTTGCCAGCAAATAGGACGCCACAAAGGATGTCAACCCTTTGATAAGTCTTTGTTCAATCACTGAACGATGATAAAATTTTCTCAATCTCAAGAAAATAGGTTACTATTCACGCACAAAATAATAGAAACCTGGCTCTGATACCAAATGATAGAAACCTGCCTAGAACAAAGCCAAGCAAACCCCTCCACGTGTTCTAAGCCCCAAGAACCGCGAATCTTGATTTTGTAAGAACAAAATCCTTCCAAGATCAAGTCCAACCCTTAAGGAACATTGCCCTTAAAAACCTTTCTTTATTTCTTTGGAGAATCCTGAACAGCGATACAGCGCCACAACGCTTGCCACACGTTGATAAGATTTTGTTCCGTAAAACCAAGGAAGAATCCACTCCCTCAAGATGACACAAGTCAATTTGTTTTGTAAAAAGATATATTATTGGTTAATTATCCATTACAATGAATAATGCCCCTTTAAATAGGTGGCTAACCCTAATTCTATCAAAATATAATAAAACCCTAATAAAACACAAGTCAATTTGTTGTGTGTATTTTTATCTCAATATCGTCATGAAATTTTTTTGTTCCCTAGTAATTGGGATATTTGTGCAAAATTTTGAATATTTTAATTTTTTTAACAATGTAAATAATAATTTAAGTGGTGTAACTTGTAAATTTTGAACTGAAGGCTTAGCAACGACGGGCTCACCTTCCTTCAAGAGAAGAAGAAGAATAAAATGTAACTTGTATATTTTTAAATTTTCATCATGTAAAATAAATGTGGTCACTAATTAGAAAAATTGTATTAGAATTACATGAGTTTTGATTCATCTCTATACCCTAGGAGGATACATAGGTAGCTTAATTATGTAGAAACTAAAGACAAGCTCTTTGTAATAAAATATTTTAACATTTATTCACAATCAATTTTTATTTTACAGTTATTTTTTATTTTTAAATTAAAAAATATTGTTAACCGTAACCGAATCGTGGCCTCTTTTACCTATATATGAGTTTTTATGTGTGAGAAACTACAGCTTAATTAAGTTACAAGAAGTTATGAGCTCTTTGATGAGCAATCAATATCTCAATATTTACCTCCCCAAATCTTGTATTTTGTGCGTTACTTCGAGTTTGCGAGCGTTTTGATGTGTTTTGAGTATGTTTTGTAGGTCCTGATCATAATAAAATCAAGTCGGACAAATCAAGTATGAATCGTCCTTAAATTAAGGTGTTTTGGGCATAACTATGATAGAATGCCTAATTGTTGCGACAATGGATCTCATTTTTGCGATAATGGATCTCATTGTTTTTTCAATGAGACATGCAAACATGATGAATATTAAGACCTCCATTATCGCGACAAGGGATTCTCGTTGTCTTAACAATGAGACCTTAAGATGTGAGAGCATTTTGACTCACATTGTCACGACAATGGATCCTTATTCCTGGTACAAATAGAATTCCAAATTTCTTAGGAATGAAAGCTCCCATCAGCCTATATAAAAGAAGGAGTCTGACCTAAACCTAACATATGTACTTTTGGAGACCACAAAGCAGAGAAAAACACTCAAAGTAAGGCAAGAACGAGAATCTCAACCCGAGCATGATATTGAAGTAAAAGATTGCAACAAGAGTTCTTACTTCCTTTTCTCTTCTAGTTTTACTCTTATGAATTCTTGTCTTGTAAAAATGAATTGTTTGTGTTTATTGAAATTTGGGTTTAGCCTTAGGAATTAATAATGTGTCATCACATACATTAAATCGATTTTTGTGCAGGATATAAATATACTTACAGAGCATACGTAATCATAATTAAGACCTAAACTTAATGAGTTTAGCTTGAATTAATTATCATAGGAATTTAGGTAATTGAATTAAGTTAGACATTTATACCTGACTATCGGAAGAGGCTTTTAGATAATTTAGTGTTCCAAGTTGATAATCCATAAAACAAATACTCAATTGAATGAAAAGTGCAATAATTTACTATTTGTGTGCTTATGAGAAGTTGCAACCCTATATTTTTATTCGCATCAGGTTTTGTAAAGTACTTTATTTTATGTCTTTTCAGCTTTCTAATTAGTTAAATAATCAACTCCAATAAATCAATCGTTTAGTTTTAGCAAAGTAGGTTTAGTTCTAGTAATTAATAGGATAACTAATAAGTTTATATGGGTTTGATATCTTATATACTACTTGGGCGATACGTGTGCTTGCGTAATATGTAAAATCACGAATAAGTTTTTAGTACCGTTACCAGGAATTTATTTTATTTTCGTTATTAGTATTAGGATAAAGGATTTTACTTGTTTAACTAGACACCGCCTCTTTCCTATTTATCTCTCTTTTTAATTATCTTTTAATTTCAGGACAAGCGACAAAATCCAAACTCCCAACGCATCAAGAATGATCAACAGCCTGAACCATTGGGCGTGACACCACCGATTCCCATCATGGATAAGACGCTACTAATGGTAGATGGCCTCATATATTGCATCATCCTACCACGTCTTCAAGCCAACACTTGTTACATCAAGACCTACATCTAGATGATCCAACAATCAGCCTAATTTGGAGTTGCTTGAATCAGGATTCTAATGCTCACATAAGAAGCTTTTTGAAAGTGTGTAACATATTCAATTACAACAGGGGGTGGAAGAGGCAGTTTTTCTCCTTGTGTTTCCATATTCTCTGAAGGATAGAGTTAAAGGATGGCTTCAATCCCTGCCAGTTGGGTCAATCACTACTTGACAGATTTAGCTATAAAATTCCTCGCCAAATACTTCCCTCTCGTCAGGATAATAAAATTGAGGAATGATATCATGTCATTCACAAGTATGATTCAGAGTCTCTATACAAGGTATGAGAAATGTACAAATACTACTTCGAAAATGCCCAACCTTGAGATTGTGAAATTGTTGAAAGTCAAAACCTTCTACAATGGGCTCAATGGGATGCTAAAAACCATAGTGGATGCAGCTATTGAAGGTGATTTGATAGTAAAAATAGAGAATGAAGATTGGGCACTACTGGTAGAGATGGAAAACAACAACTCCTTATGGCCAACAGAACGAAGCTACGCCAAAAGAATAGCGAGAGTACATGATGTGGAGCCAAATACAACAGTGAATGGGCTCGTTGAAAGAATCTACAATCATCATGAGGCTTTGATTTTGCAGGATGTGAAAAACACATGAGTTACATGTGCAGTATGTGGAAAAGAACATCTTACAGACCAATATGTCCAATATGGTGAATCTGTAAACTATTTAAATAATTACAACAGACAAGGTCAAAACCCTTATTCCAACAACTACAACCTTGGATGGAAGGACTATCCAAATTTTATATGGAACAATACTCATAGACAAGTACCATAAGAAAGACAAAATCCTCCCGAGGATTCTAGGAGCAAAATAAGGAAAAATGGTATGAGAAGAAGTAAAGCTTGGAGGAAATGATCGTAGACATGTTCAAGAAGCAAGAAACTAAATATGATGTCATTTCTTAGAGTCAACTATTGTCAATAAAAGCACTGGAAAATCAATTGAGACAATTGGTGAGTGGGAAAAGTTATAGGCCACAAATGGCTCTTCCAAGTAAAACAGAAACCAATCATAGAAAATAGGGGAAATAATTTTACAATTCCATCACAGTAAGTAATGAGGAAGCACAAGTAGATGAAACCTCTGCAGACTCCAAACCATCAAAACAAGAACCCAAAAGAAGTTCGTTGTATTATAAACTAGAGCCTTCATTCCCTTACTAGGCTAATGTCAAAGAAAAAATTGGAGGAATATACAGAGAAGCAGAGTAATATAAGAACAAAAAATTCAGAAGTGTGCAAAACTATAATGGAAGAAAGACTTGCATAAGTGTATAGTGAAATATTGTAAAGAACGACCGTGACAAAATACAAGGATCCAAGCATTTTCACCATAACATGCACTATAATAGATTACGAGTCAAAGGCACTATGTGATTTAAGGTTGGGGATAAATCTAATGCCTCTACCTTTGCAAAAGAGATTGGGGTATCATAAGTTGAAGCCAACCTCTATATCCTTACAATTTGCTGATATAACCAACAAGGTGCCCAAGGGGAATATAGAAGATGTGATGGGGAAAGTTTGAGATTTTAAGATTCCAACGAACTTCATCATTCTGGAAATCGAAAATGATATAGAGATACCATGCATTTTAGGAAGACCATTTCTGGCAACAGTATGAACAATAATTGATGCACAAAAAGGCCTCATCACCTTCAGAATTAATAGAGATGAGTTAGTTATCAAAGTGTTCGACCCTGCAACAGATCAAGAAAGTCAATAGAGCAATGTCTTGATGGTGACAATGGAAGGAAAAAAAGAGAGTTGAATATAGAGATGTAGACATAGAAGATGGACGATGAAACAATGGTGTGTGAAACTCTCGAGGCAAATATACATGAAAAACACTACAGTATAACGAGGTGTGCTGTCAATTTGACACCATGATCGATCATGGTATAACCCAACCAAAACCACCAGACCCTACTCTATCCAAACGACACTTAAAATAGCCACAAAATCCTTTTAGTGTGCCAAAACAGTCAATGAAGGCATAATTTGAGGCTAAAAATGGTGGCAAACAAATATGGATAAAAGTGGAAGATCAAGAGAAAAAGGTCAGTACATAAAAGTCAACATATGTATTGCCTCATATAAGACAAAGGCTCGAGATTATAAAGATTGTATCTCCAAAATTGAAGCCACCATGACCATTTGAGTGGTTATATTTGGTTGAAAACGTTAAACTTAGCGCTACTTGACACCATTTATCTCATGTTAAAGTAAGGAATGACATTTCTTATAATTCATAGAGGGAGTGGCTGGAACATCTATATTCCACGGAGATTCTATGGATGTGCCTCTAGTGGTGTCTCAGTCATGTTACCTTTGACTTCTACGAGCACCGCATGCCTCTTCTAGGCCTTCATGCTAATTTGTTTTACCTTCCGGCCTGACTATATTGATATTACGAGTGACCTTCACATCCTTTCCCTGAGGGGGCGTACATTAGCCAACCGCCCTCACGACAACAAACTTCGAAGATCAAGTTACTCTATACTCTGTTTGCCTTTGTTTTGGAGGATCGTTAGTGCCTCTATCCTACGAAATCTCAATTGTGAATTGAACGCGAAATTCACCGTCTATAAAGAAAATAATTATTGCTTATCATTATAATATTCTAATAAGTTTTATCCTTTTTTATGTCTTTTTCAAAGTAAGTGTGTGAAAGTAGATCTTATAATGAAGCACATCCT